>JAFLJL010002702.1:0-23705 GCA_018398815.1 Conus ventricosus
GTATTGTTTTTGTGTGTGTAAAATGTTATTAGTGACTATGTGTATTTGGGGTTGTTGAAATGCTTATTTGGGGACTATGTGTATGTTGTGTGTGTTGAAATGCTTATTTGTGACTATGTGTATTTTGTGTGTGTTGAAATGCTTATTTGTGACTATGTGTATTTTTGTGTGTGTTGAAATGCTTATTAGTGACTATGTGTATGTTGTGTGTGTTGAAAGCTTATTTGTGACTATGTGTATGTTGTGTGTGTTAAAATGCTTATTTGTGACTATGTGTATTTGGTGTTTGAAAGCTATTGTGACTATGTAATTTTGTGTGTGTTGAAATGCTATTTGTGCTATGTGGGTTGGTGTGAAAAAGTGTGTTGTATTGAATCTTTCCTGTGTTATCTCTTGCGGAGCGAGTGAGGTCAGTCACTCCCTTCACTCCCTTTTAGACCGATCCTGTCGGGGCCCGACCTCCAGGGGCCGGTCATGACACCTAGGAAGGCATACAAATTAATCTGCCTTCAGAGGGGATTCCGATGGTTCCCTCAATGCAGCTGGTGAAGAGCCGTTCACATTTATAAATATTTTCTTAATTTCATGTTCCCATTTCCTTCACTTCAACCCCCCCTAAGTTCAAATCTTGTCAGTCATTACTGTGATGAGAGGGTCGTTGGCCTGCCTTGTGCCCCCCCCCCCCCCCCCCCCCCACTATTAGATATTCGTCTTTGTATTGTCTGACTTTATTCAGTTCAAAATGCTGTGTCAGTCTTGAATAAAAGTTACACTGTGTTAGGTTTCCTTATGGGAGCAAGACTTACCCTACTTGTTTAAACTGTTTATTGTTTTACTGTTCCCTGCCCATTTTTATTTTCAGTTTTGTGAATTGTATTTGTAAATATTCATTTGTTGCTTTCCATATGAACTTCAAATGTTGTTTGTTGGCAACAAGTTCACGAAAAATTTCATTTTTGCTGTTCGTTTGAGTAAAATTGACTCTATTACGTTGCCTTTTAAATCCATCCGACTTCCCCTTTTGCTTTAAGCAGATCGTCTCGTAAGAAACAAGCAGCTTGTATTTCATCACTGTGGTTGTGCACTATGCTTAACTCTACACTTTTGAATGGCGCATGCTTGTCATAAGCAGAATTAAACGTGCATAGCCAGAACTGTAGGGCTTTCTCTGGATCAGTGTAATCACAAACATTTATAAGGGGGGAATTCATGAGGTCAGTGAGAACGTCATCCTCGTGGAATTGTCCAAAAAAATCTATAAGTGATATGTTTTGTGGCCTGTTTTAGGGATTTGATTCCACTTCTTTTCCACGGAATGCATACTGGAAAGGTTGCTGCATCCACTCAAAGGCATACATTTCTAAATGACGTTATGTGTTCAGAAAGATAGATGTGGTCAATTAATGTTTTGCAAGTGGGTTGTTTACTCGGGGGGTGTGTCTAAAAATTTAGATAAGGTGTACGAAGTAGTCCTATTTGACCAGATGTATGGCATTTCAATAGATCAATGTTGAAATCACCTTAAAGGTATTAACATCGGTAGCTTTAAGCGGATGCTGTATTCATCAGGGTCGTAATGTGTCCATTCAATCAGCTTTTATCGATGGGTTTTCGTTACACAGGATCCGTTTTTGATAGGTTTCGTTCGCTTCTACCTAATTACTATACCAATATCTGCTTCATATCCTAAAACTTTCAAGTTCATCTTATCAATCGTTTAGGCAGTTTATGTTTCTTGAATGGCTAAAGGACTTATGCCCGTAGATTTTTGATTCGGTGGGGATCTCTTGCGTTACAATATTGTTGCAGGGAGATTAAAGATCAGTGCATCATGACAATATCTGAATGTCTTCGATTCAGTAAGCCAAATATATGGAAAAGGGTTTGTCTTGCATTATTTAGTTTAGTGGGTTCTCCTGTAACTTATTTTTGGAGATGGTTTATTATTTAGATGTCCAATACGTTAGTCCTTCTTCACCATGGCCACGACGAAGAATGTTTTGCACTTGTGTGTCTCAGTATTTAGTACTCACACTCAAACCTTAACAAATCTTCTAGGCAAAATATATTGAAATGAGGGAAAGGCATGCAAAAAGGTTTTTTTTTAAATTTACAAAACAAATCCGTGATGAAACAACTCACACACATATTAGGTAAATCAATTTTCATGGAAAAGAGAATTGGATAATGAGTATTTGGTTCTGGACTCGTTTTATAGTCAATCTAATATGGGCACGCGTCACACTTCCAGTGTCTAGAACATTTGGCTCTGTCTTTTTTAACCTCTGAGTGGTAAGCACTCCGATGAACGAGTACCAGTTTTTGTTTGGTCCACAACATCACAGTACGCACTTCATGAGACAAGTGGTAATTAACTCGTATATAGCAGCATGCTATACATCTACAGGCACCCGATAGACTGCAGCTGGCCAGACAAAGAATAACAATGAAACAAACATACACATACACTTTAACATACACGTAACATATATTTATTTTCTATTTCTGGTTATATTTAAATGCTAAAAAATAAACATTTTTTAAGTGGCTCATACACCTTGGGGAGCATACATTAGTTTAAAATATATAAGTTAATTTAAAATGGGACATCTTATAAAAAACTATCTAACATAATTTGTTTTTCATGCGTGCTTGCGCTGTCATCAGGTTGGGGGTTTTTGGTTTGCCCTCACCGCGAGGTTATATTTAGAGTGTGGGCTCCCGTTCGCGGTTGGTTTGCACGTGGCGGGTTGGCTGCTCGTAGGAAGAACCGTATAATATCCAATCCTGGCTCATTCCGCCCTCACCAGTTTCGGGGCCGCGCCGATAGTGGACCCAGGATTGGTTGTTTTACGTCTCTATACTAGTTTAGTCTTCATATACCAAAACATTACGATTATCTTCAAACATAAATATCATACTGTGCAGGGTATCCGTTTTCATTACTTTAAATTTTTACTAATCTTTTCAGATTTCATGTTTTGCTTAATCACCCTGTGTTTTTCCTGGTCATTTTCAATTACATCATTTTCGCGCAAAACATTCTTGCAAATGAGTTCTTGTCTTTCATGTTGAAAATAGAACTACTGTCTTTTAACTGTTCTCTTAAGTCTTTTAAAAACTGAGTTTTATTTTTTTGACTTAAAAAATCCACAACACTTATTCCAGCCATGTCTTCCTACTGAAAGCTAGTTTCGACAAAAGTGTTTTCTCTTTTTAACTATGTCTCTTTCTGCCCGATACATTCATCTATAATAAATAGTGTCTGCGTTCCTTCTAACAGTCTATTAATAACTGTTCTACGCCACACACTCTGTTTATTGCTAGGATTAACTAAAAATTATGTTATCATCAGTCCATATATTCCTTTATTAATTTTTGATTATGCTTTGTTCCTATTTAATGTGTTGGACAGAAAACCACAATGATGATTAATAATTATAACCGGATATCAACTGTTGTAATAGGTCGTGGACAAATATTGTTTTTCACAACCAGGTCGTCCACCCCAATCTTTCAATGATACTATGAGGGGTTTTTGTCGATAAGTTTAACTGCTCCATAGTTTTTACTTTGAATTTAATCCCTAAATTCCAGTTATGTTTTATCTGCTCTCTGTCATTAACTTGTTTCAGTATAATAAAAATCCTATTAGGCCCTAAATGTGTAAGGATTATCAATTCCAGTGCTGTAAGCCCCCCCCCCGTATTGTTTCTATTTAGACTAATATTGATTTTGTTTGCTTGTTGTTATGAACCCTTAATATCCTCACCATTGTGGAAGGAAATGGACATACAAGTTAACTTTTAAGTCTGTCACGTCTAAGTTTTGCCAGCTAATTGAATTCCTTTAAAAAGGAACTCACATAACGCCAACAACCCCATTCCTCTCCTTTATCTTTTTTAAGACTGAAATTTCATTATTATTGTGTAACGCGTCCCTATTTCTCATTTGCGGCATGAACTTTTAATTTTGTACGATAGCATTCTTTTAATACCGCGTCTCTTCTGTGGAGATTGTGCTGTTTTTTTCCCATTCGGCTGTTATTCCAATCTCTTTCCGTCTATTGTCTCTGGATAAGCACTTACATGTATTAAAGGGCCAGAGTTGAATGCTTTTCTGAAAATACTTTTTTTGGGACGGCCTTAAATATGTAAAATGGGCTTATGTATTCAAAATTTTCTGTCCCAATTTTAATATGGTTCTATGTGCCATTTTGTGGTTCAGGTTTTCGAACTATTTATATTCATTACTGACCTACATTTTTGCTTCTAGTATTGGCGTCCAGCTGTGTCTAGTTTTGGATAAACTTTTTGTTGTCGCCAACCTCTTTGCTGTTTATAATCACCATCTTTTTGTACTCCTATAAACTATACAATAGCGCCTATCTCACCATTCGGTTCAATGTCCGCAACGTCGCTTGGTCCTTTGTAATTCTATAGGTTATAAACCTTACAGGCGCTATATGTAACTCTGGTTCTTTCTGGCCACGCGACCATTATTTTTTTAGTTAACGCATTATTTTATTTCCAAAACACATGGCAGGTTATCACATTTCACAACTTTCCCCGCTTTGTCTGCAATTTTTATATTAAATGATACCAACCCTCCCACAAACTAATCCTTTTAAAACTGTTTATTAGGGTATTGTTTAATTTTATATCGCATTTGCCAGCTTTCCCTGACGGTAAGAAGATCTTTTTTAAAAACAGTTGAGGGCCTTCCATCTATATTAAGTTGTCATCAGTGTCTCAGCTCATTCCATAAATGTAACATAGGAGTAATGATTGTAATGCAAGATCGAGCGGGCTTTCCCCCCTCATATAGTTGTTTTTTGGGGTTGGTGGTTTTCCTAAAATTATATATTTCGTTAGCTGTAAAGCCTAACATCTTCAGTAGCTCTTTATCATAAAAATAGTAACCTCCGTCTCTTCTACAGGACTTGTATGTTAAACATTGTTTTTTTAGTTTGGCATTGTTAGTTTTGAGTGTTATGTTCAAAGTTACCTCTTGCTTCTTTTAGTGGAGCAAAAAACCCGTAATAACATCCTGGAATTGTTATACTGGCTAACTGGGGGCCCCTGGTGTTGTCAACTTTTGTAACCTTATTTATTCTTTCCGTGGCACTTTATTTTGAAATTCTGACGAACTTTGTAAAATTTATTTCATGAAGCGCAACCCATTTTGGCCCCGCAATTGTTATCAATAGCTTGTTCTAAAAACGAAAGGGGGGCGGTCTTGGGTTGTTATTGTTACAAACTATTTTTTGAACGAATAAAATTGTAGTGCATTCAATATACTGTATGCAATAAAATATTCTGTGGGCCGCCACTACATATTATATATATAGCATCTGATTCTACTTTGACATTGCTGTGACCGAAGCGGCCTCTTGGCAATAAAAGGTGGAGTAACTCCATTAAAGCAGATATCTTTAACCCCCCTATTGGGGGATAAACGACCACATACATGGAAAGGCAGTGGTTTAGTCATTCCGTGGCAGTTTTTTTATCAAGAACCTGTTTAAACTTTTGCTCTGTGTTTTGTGCATCAACTGGGTGTGGGAGGGTTCGTTTTCGCTCGATTCAATTTAAATCCTCCACGATCTTTGGTGAGGTCTGGTCAGTGTTCAGTTGTCTTTTCTATTACCACGGTTCCAGTCGGTATTTTGTAATGAACTGCGTGCAACATTACCTTTGGACAAACCTTTGAATAATCCTCTCAGCAACATGATTTAGACTTGGAAGGGCCTTTTTTGTGAAAAAAAAGGATCTGAACGAATTCAGATATTAACTCAAGACAGGGACTTTAGACAAAAGTTGGGATTCATTAATCATGGCCTTGGCGACCTTTATTTTCGGGGGCCACGCACAGATAAAGTATAAAACTATGGACTGGCATCCTCCCTTTCCATAACTTTCTTGTTCAGGCCCTAACACTGTTCAGCCCGGGTCCCTACAGCAAGGCATAAAACGCATGGACAACATTTATCTTAGACACTTCCCTAAGGGTAACTAGAGGGGGGAAATAGAACGAATAACGTCTATTCGCATTTACGTTTGGGTTTGCTAGGTTCACAAGCACAGGCAAGATCAAGCATAATGTCCTTTACTGGCTTTGACCGCAAAAACCAATACTTACAAATTTAGGGCGCCATTATTTTACATTGTTTTTACCTTCATGTTTAAAAAAGTTTACCAAAATGTTTTTCAATACCAAGATCAAAAAGTAGACTTTGCTGTTGGCACGGTTTATACATGCTGCCTTCTGCCTCAGACTCCGATGGTTTTAAAATAAACTATAATAATGAAATTTTTTCATGCAGGCAAAAACGAAGGTTGGGAAAAAAAAGACATAAATTTTCTAGCCAGAAATTTTTCAAACAAAAAGAAACCCAAGTTTAAAGTCTTTAAATTTCCTGAGTCCAAACCCCCCCCAAAAGCATTAAAGATCGCAAAGCTCGCAGACTCTGCGCGATGAATGAATAGAAAGACAGCGCTTGTTCTTGGATTAACGGGCCTGGGATTAGGGGTCTTTTTTTATAAATTTAACCCAATTTAAGAGAACATCCATATGCTGGGCCCATAAAGCCAACTACTTTGCTTGCAGTAGCCCAAAAACCCCAGCAACAATACCCCCTAAATACCGGAAAAGAGTCTATAGCTTTACCGCTAATTTTTTTTTAATAAAACTCGCAAATGTTAAGCTGTTTCTTTACCCATGTTTACAGGTGGAGGCGATGGGTGGGGGCACTAATTTTTGACCACCCCCCCTGAATGCCTCACCGTGTATTTATTGAAAAAACCCAAGGCCTTTATAACGTTTTGCTAATGTGACTCTTGCCTCAAAACGTGTTCGTATTCGTTCTGCTGGTTGGTCTTATATAAAATTTTTCGGATAGTTTTCTTATTCTATTCACTTGAGTTCTTAAATTGGGTCCGGTTGGGATTTTGAAACTTAAGCTTGCTGATCTTCTTGTTCAAGTTTTTTTAGTCTTTTCTTATTCTTTCTTTAATATCAGGCCCAATTTGGGTCATCCCTCAACGATTTTTTTTTCTCTTCTTTATGCTCATCCAGTTCACCTTTTTTTGCTAAATTTTTTTTAATTCGCCTCTGGGTTTCTTAAAGAGAAAAGGGCCCTTTTTCTCGCATGGGTACGGTGAGTGTGTATAGTTTTTTTAACGCTGTTTCTTCTGAAAAACTGGATTTTGCTTCAAATTATTTTATTAATTCCCTGCTGATTAAAATTTAATTTTTTAAATTTCCATGTTTTGATTTGGGTTATCTGGGGGGAGTTTTTGCAGTTGTTTTGAAGTTTAGCAAACTGCATCCCTATCTAATTTTGGTCTAGCAATCCCAAGGCGTTTTTGTCTTTCCACTGAGTTTTGTTAATTGTACTTTTGGGCAAAAAAACTTTGATGGGTCTGGTTTATTTTTGTAAGCCGAAAGATTCTCCTTGATCCTCTTTAAAAAAAATGCCCATCTTCTTTCAAAATTTTTTGGGTCTTAAATCGGGAGGTTTTGGGCCTAAATTTTTTTAAAAAAGCTCCGACCGTACTTTTTTTAATTTCACGTCGCTTTGAGAGCGCTGAGCGATGCCGTGTAAAAGGGGCCATTTCATATGTTTTTCCCCAGGATAAAAAAACCTCATAATTTTTTCGCCTTCAATTCCTGCCAGTTTTTAAAAAATTTTTAACTTTTTTTTTTGTTTATAAAAAAAATGTCACAAGTATGGTCGATTCTTGGCCCTTTATGGGGAAAGCTGAAAAAACCCCCTTGGCGTGCAGGGAAAAAAAGGGAATATTACTGTTCCAAATATCCTCTACTATTGATGCGATCAATTTCTTACTTTAGATTTCCAGACCGGAGCGGATGATTTGATCGTGCCAGGCTTGCCGGCTTACTTTTAAAATAAACCGCTTCAAAACAGACCAAACCAGAACTTTTGCCAGAATTTTGGGGGACGGGCAATCTTTAAAAGAAAATTTTGTAAAATTGGGGGGCAAAAGTTTTTCTTTAAACAAATGCGGGACATATTTTTAAACCTATTCTGATCTATGGCTAAACCGCGAATAAAAAGGGAAACTTGCGTTTAAAGGGATCGGCTAAAGAAGCACAAAATTGAAATGGGCGCCGAACTCGCCTCGGGTGCAAAAAGCAGAAAAAAAAGGCTTTACGTAAGTTATGCTTGGTAATCGTTTTCCATTCCCCCTAGATTTAGTTGTTAAAAGCGCATGCCCCTATTTTCAAGGAGCATTAAAAACAGATTGCTAGAAACTAACTTTTAATAAATCAAAGTTTTATAAAAATAAACGACACCGAAGCAAAGTACGCATTTCTGACATCTCGTTGGGGTTTGACGTTGTTAGCAACCCTAATTTAGCAAAAGCTGTTGGGGATCAATATAACCCAACTATATATATTTACAAAAACGTGCGTCATATAAAAACATATCCTAAAGCAGGGCAGACCTATATGGAATTTTAGTTTTGGTCCAGAAAATCGTTAAAAGGATTTTTTGCGTGTAAAGATGAAGAACCTTTCAAAAGAGGAAGTGAAAAGTTTTTTAACCCAAAAAATAACGAAATACAATTTTTCTTTGGGGCATCCAAACCCAAAATCTTGCTGCGGACTTAGCCCTTACACTTTTTTGACGAAAAAGAAAATTGTTTTGGGGGTGGGAGGGTAAAAGTCCAACAGCAGCCCTTGCGAAAAGATCTACCCCTTTCACGTGTAAAATTGAGATTATTTAACAAAAAAAAATGGGTTTTGGATTGCCCTAAGGTAACGGAGGATAACATTACAGGGAACGGGAGAATGGAGAGCGTAATAACTTAAATTTGATAAAGAAGAAAAGCCGATAAACGCTTAATGTACATTTGTTTTTAATTTTGATGCGGGGCCTGAATATTGGGGGTAGCAGTTTACAGATATACAATACAAAATATTTTATTTTTAAAAAAAGCATGTCTGTTCAGGTTTATCCAAATGTGCCACAGCACCGCCAAAAAAAGGGATAGCAGGCAATTTGCTTTTTATAAAAACCCCCTGAAGAAAAAAACCTTCAGATTAACAAACTTTACACAAATGCAAAAAAAAACTAGGCAGGACCTTTCAAAATACAGCAAAAAAAAAGAAGTTTTCTGCTGCCTTTAATGCTGTTAATATGTCAATACTGGGCATCGACATTGTGGCTCGCAGGAACGAGTGAGGCTCTTAGCAACGGGCGGTTGGGCACCCCCCTTTTTACCTCTGGCTTTGTCTTTAGCTTTTGGCCGTTTTTCATTATGTAGGTGCTGCTGGCAAAAAATTAAAAACTAACTCCAAAAGCACACGCTATGGTTCAATAATAAGGGCTAAACTTAGCTCGTTCAACTGACAATAAAAAAGGCTAGGCCAAACATCAGGATGAAGTTTTTAAATCTTTTTAAGGCCGATTTTGATGACTACAAAAGACAAAAGTTTGATCTTAAAAAGAAAGGCGAGGACCTTTTTTTCCAACAGCCAGACCCGGGCAGATAAAAAAGGAATGTTAAAAAAAGAAACGAAACATAAACTTGTTTTAAACAGTCACTTTAAACAATGAAAAAGGGCTTTTTATACTTATTTATGAGCCCAAAGCGAAAAAAAGGCCTTTTGAATTGGTTCGATTAATTTTTTTTTTTTTAATTTAAAAAAATATTTTGAGTTAAAAAAAAGAGACTCAACATGGCTAAGATATATGAAGGACAAGACGAATTTTTTAAAGCAATGCAAAAAATTTTTTTGTCAAGGGCACTAAATGAAATTGTTTAGAATTCATTGACCCAGCAAGCGTACGGGAAAGTTTTGGGTCATGCTTTTTCCAAGTTCCAAAAAACTAACAAAGCCCCGCCTTTTTAAGTAAGTTAGCTGTTTTAATTGACTAGTAACAATAAATGAAAAATCTAGAAGTCTGGGTTCTCAAAAAAACAGCGACTATTCTTTCCTCAATGACTTAACGTCGGGTTGGGGCGACAAAAGCTTGCACAGTTTTGCCTGTGCTGAAAAAGCCAAAATGAGGGGCCTGGTTGGTCAGGGGGCGAAGTCCTAGAGATCAGTTTTAAAAACAGTCTAAGTATGCACCCATTGTTGGCAAGTCTCACATTCCATACCTCCGCATTTGTCGCAAAAAAAGCAGTTCTAAAATAAAAATAACAGCAAAAAAATGTTTTATGTGGTGTGTTCTTGCAAGGCTGCATTTCCCCCCCCCAAAAAAGCAGAGGAGATTTTTAATATGCCCTTTCATCAATGTCTTAACTTTGGAAATTTTCCTTTTTTCCCTTAGCGTGGGGTTCCTTTATCTGTTTTAAGAACAAAACAAACCCCCAAAAGTTAATGTCTACACAGGGATGAGGAAACAATTTGGGGCCAATTAAAAGTGCCAAAAACAGTCCAACGTTTGGGGGAGCCAAAAAAAATCGTTTACTTACTCTAATGTTTTCACCGCGGGGCTGCACATAACTTGATACGAACAATGAGTAAAAAAAAGCAGCATCTTCAAAAGATGGGGACAAAAAAAATTTTTCAGAAAAGTTTAACAAGAATCCATCTGTTTTAAGGGCGAGGAACAAAGAAACACGTTTTGGCCGTTTACGTAATAAAGAACAATTACGCCCCCCCGAGGAGTAAAATTAGTTTTAAAAAAACTGGAAAGGGTGCAAAATTTTTCATACGATTTACGCAGCTTTGGGTCGTTATTGTTCCTTATGGGGGCCAGGCCACAAAAAAATTCGAAAAACAGTCTTAATGGTAATTCCCCGTTTGTTCATTGCCTTCATTATTGTCAGGGGCGGGTGGGGCCATCAGCACCAAATTTTTAGGGACCAGATGCTGCAGAAAAAAATTCTTAAAACGATGCAGCAAATGGTAATGACTGTTCTAATTTTGAAAATTTCTGAAAAAATAATGACTCCTGAAGGATCAACAGCGTAGACTCAGCCACGCATTTTTGGATTTGCGGTTTTTAGCTAACCCCAAGGGGGTAAACCCCACATAAAAGACCTGATCACTTAGTGGGAAATTTGAGGAGCGGGGGCAAAAAATGCATCTTAATAAAGTTTGAACCAAAGCGGAAGCTGCCTTTCTTTTATAACTTGCGAGGTTACGACTTCTCTTATATTGCAAGCAAACCAGGCCTTCAGGGTAGATGCATTGCACAGCTCGAAAGTACATGGGTTTCATTTAAAAAAATGTCTTTTCTAGACCTTTTTGCAACACATGATGGCTCATTAGAGGCCTGGCTTTGTCCTTAAAGTCCCGCCCCAATAACGGAAAAATTTTTGACTAAAATTTGTTAGAAAGGGCGTTTACCCTTTTGAGTACATGAAATTGGAAAGGTTTTTCGAAGATCACCCGCCCAAAGGCGCGTTCTTTTCGTTTTAGAGGAAAGGGGCATCAGCGACTCCGATTTTTCCCGGGAGCCAAGATGCTTTGGGAAAAGTTAGTTGTAAAAAAATGGGAGATATCTGATCCTATTTTAATGGCAGAGTATGTTTTTTTGGCGGCTCTTTGAAAATTATAGAAAGACCCGCATGAAACATTACAGTTTGGATCCTGCGCATTATATTTCTGACCCCGGGGTGAGCGGGACGCTTTTTAAAGTTTTACGGAGTACGATTGATTTTTGTTGACCCACCAATGTAAGTGTTTTAAAACGGATTGCGGGGAGGAATTAGTAGGCGTCGATCATTTCTGGAAAAACAAACAAAAATACTTGGACATTATGACCAGTAAAAAGGTCAACATTCATGTATTTAAAATGAAACAATCGTATGGTTGGGGGAATGGCGCAATCGTTCCCTTTCGCAACTTTTTAAAAAGTACACGGTCGAATAAAATTTCAAAGGCTTAAGTGGTTTGAACAGTTTTAACGCCTGATCAGCAGCGTGGTTTCATTCTAGAAGTTTTATTTAGAATCCCAGAAATCCATGACCCGCATAATGACATCCATTAGCGCAGAAGTCTAAAAGGCGAACCAAAGGGGGAAACCGCCTAAACTTGTGCCCAATCTTCGAGGAAAAAAAAAAAGTCTGTCTTACAGACTTCCCACAATTTTATTTTAAAACAGGTTTGAAAGTTGACAGCAGTTCTGTATAATTTTTTTGTCAAAACAGTTCATGAAACCCTACATCATGAAGAACATGATTCAGAACTAAAACCAAGTGCTTCAGAAAAAGACTTTTTCAAGCTGATGAAAAACACTGTTCGGAAAGACTATGGAGAATCCGCCAAGGTAAAGTGTCAATTTGGGCACCAAAGAAACGAAGCAATTTTAACTGACTTCTAAACCAAAAAAAGGATTCAGAAGATTTTATGACCCCGGGTTTTGGCATAATGATGAAAAAAAAGAAAGTTTTTAAAATTGGACCCAAAACCCTTTTTTATTGGGTTTACTGTTTTAGAATTTTTCAAAAGCTTTTGATGTTAGAGTTTCTTTATGTACTTTAAGCCCCCGATCCTGAGTCCGAGACTTCACAGATACAACAGTTTTGTTTTAGATATTCCTACTGGACATTTAAAGACTGGAAAATGGGGAAATAGCCCAAAAACATCGGGATGGTAGAAAAATTGATTTCCCCAAAGATTCGCCTTTTCATTCAATACTCAAAGGTTTTTAGGAAAAAGAAAGGGTGAATTATCTGAAAGGTGCAAGGGGGAGGGGGGTAAGGTCAAAAATGACAGTATTTCGAGCCAGGGAAAATCATTAAGAAAAAAAAGGGAATATCTCGCAGTGTTGGGGGCAGTCAAAAATATCACATGACAACTCAAAGAAGCTTTTTTGGCAAAAGACTTTTTATCATGACAACGTAAAACTGCGATTAAACTACATGAAAACCACAGTTGTAACAAAAAAGTATTTGATAGAAACAAACACAAACGGGTGTGTTTTAATCCGGTTTTCTATGCTTTTGGGGGCCCGGGGCCGCATAAAAAGGGGGGGTTTTTTTTTTTCATCAACTTTTTTTATAGATCAATCAGTTCATCATTTTATTTAAATCTTTTTAAGTTTGCTTGCGGTTCGAATTTTTTTTATTATTTCAATATTCTTTTCCCAATTTGGGGGTTTTAAATTGTAGGTGATCTGGATGATTTTTGCATGCATTGATTAATCCTCGAAAATGTTTCCTTAATAGCATTACACGCATGAAAATGATTTTCCCCCTCATTTTCAAGGTTCCTCCTTCGCCATTCTTGTTTCGTTCTGCCTTTCCTTCTGAGCTTCCATTTTAAAAATCAAATTATTTACGTAAATTAATTAAAGCGGAACAGTGTCGGTGGGATTTTCTGCTTTTTCTTTCACAAAAGATCTTTGAGGAGCTGGTTGTTTTGTTGTGTGTTTCTCGTAAAAAAATACCGGGGGGATTCTCTTTACAATTCTTTTTTTTTCATATGGGGGCAACACTCCAAAAAGGATCGGTTGCCTGATGCGAGTGTCCCTTTTGCTTCTCCCCGGGAAAAAAAGGTACCTTACTTCAACCAAATGGTAAAAGTTTGCCGGTTAAAAAACTCTCCTTCAGCAACATTTATTGTTTTTCTTTGTTGCTTTTTACTGGTTTAACCCTTTTTTTCTTCTTATTCATTGCGCGCAAAATGAGGGCAGTCTTTAAACCCCTTCTGTGGTTGCGAGAGTTGTCAATAAGCTCTCTGGATACGGGGAGGAGAAAAATCTTGGAAATGTTTTTAAAAATTTTTCAACTAAGCCGGATCTGTGAAAATCTGGAATCCTTTCTAAAAAGAATCTTGTTTTAAAATAAAAGATTCACTTTACCTTTAAATTCTTTTTCCTCATCGACTTGAAACTTTCAGGATAAGTTTAAGGGCCTCGTTGGGATTCACTGTATAGCGCAGCAAAAGCAGAAGCACTCTTTTTGTTTAAAGGTTCCCTCTTTGACTTGAAGCTTGTCAATAACTGTGACGCGTATTTAAAAAACTTTTTCGCTAATCCTTAGGGGTAATATAAAAAGATCCATTTATGGGGCCGGGTTTTTTTGGGGTTTATTGACAAAGTGTGGTCTCTGTATTCGTTTGGGCGTGGTAAATAAATTTGCCAATTTGCTTGTTTAGATAAAACCTTTTTTTTGCTGTTTGTTCATAATCCAGTGCTGGCTTCTTTTTTATTTCTGTTATCCCCTTCCCAAAATCCTTTTGGCGAATAATAGATTTTGTTCATTTTTTTTTCAGCCATATTTGTGCAACAAAATCACAACGGTCATCCAACACAAAAAAAGCTTTCTTGCATTTTTTTTTTCGATGGTTGATAAAAGCACTGAATTTTTGGGGGGGGAAAAATCGAACCGGTTTGCTGTAATAGAAATATTCTTTTTGCTTGGTCAACATTTTTAAATGTGTAAGCTGCATGCCCTGTTCTTTCAGTGTGTCATAATAAAATCTAACTGCCAAGTCTCGCTTTTCTAGGCGCTTGTGCGCTGCAGTTGCTCATAGCTTTGTTATGTCTTTTTCTCTCGCCGTCATCCCGCAGTTTACTAAATGCGAAATTATTCGCTAAAAGCAGCGCATTCACCACAGCGCCGCCTATCATTATTGCGAGTGAAGCCATTTTTTATAAATGTATTTTTTCTTACATATTATATTGTCTGGAATTATTCCTTGCTTAACTAGAAAATCTTTCGTGGCAACCGAAGCTGCAATGATAGCAATCAGCTTTGCTGAATCCTCAAAGTCTAGTTTGCCAAGATCTGCCGGTTTTATTTTTAACAAGCTTTTACCAAGCATGAGTATCCTACACTTAGACCACATAACAGCAGAATGGTATACAAGGTTAGCAACAGTTTTTTCGGTGCTCATTTTTAGAAAATAAAATAATTATAATTATTAAAAAAACATGAACAGTGATGATCTCTACAGCTACAGGGGGGCCTAAACCTTCCTGAACTTATGAATGACCAAGTTAATGATCAAGCTATTATGCCCAAAAAGGAGAGGCTGTATTCTTTGGCAGCATGTGGGAAAAACAAAACAGTTCCTCGGAACTGAATTCAGCATAGAACAGATTCAACAGATGTCGCCGCAAGACATTTTAAAGTATCATAACAGGTATGAAGCGCAGCTAGGGTCTAGAATGGTGAAAAGTGTGGGGCAAACGGCTCTTAGTTTGTACACTAAACTAGTCAGTAGATTTTGCTCCCATTGTTCTGAACAAGATCTTACGTATGATTTAAACGCAAGATCCAGTTTTAACAAAGACATTAGAGTCTCTAGGGTGTGATCTGTATTACAGTTTGGAACATTGTTATCGCCATTAATCATGGATTAATAACTTTTAATCATATAGATTTTATTTCCCTTCAAAATGACGAGCTAGAAAATCATCAGAATCAGAATCAGGTGGAGAAAGTAACCAAGCCAGAAAATCAGCAGAAAACACTGAACCAGGTGGGGACCATGAAAAGAATCCTCATCCTGGGCGTGTTAAAGCAGGAAAAAAATTAGCAGTGTGGAAACAGACAAAAAAAAAATTAATGTTACAGAATATAACTCATCATGAAAACATAACGCCGCCAGCGCCAGAACAAGTTGGTTCAATGCCGGCTATAAAAACTCCATGCGATACAAGACCTACAGCACCAAAGTCTTCATGGAATATTGAACTTAAAACTGTTGCCATTTTTGGCGCCATTGCTGCTGTTGGGGGCAGTTATTGCGGCTATAAAATATATAACCGATGGCAACAGAAACAAAAGCAATCAAAAAAATCTGAGCCACTAAATGCAGAAAAAGACACCAGCATGCCAAAACCGCCAATAACAAAGCATTATTTTGATCCATTTGAAATGTAATAATATTTTAAGAACTTAATTTTAAATTTTTTAAATAAAAATAGATCATGGCGTATTATAAAATGATAAGTCAATAAATAAAGACATGGAGTCTATAAAGACATTTCCATAGACCAGAATTGTAATCAATGCGGTTGCTTCGGATGTAAGGCCTTCCTTAAGATCTATGCAGAGAACGCTGAGCAAGACATCCTCAACGATGACACGTTTTTTGAGGCGTGTGTGTACTATATCAGACATCTACTATTAAGATAAAAACATAGCTTGTATTTTTTTGATAATTATAAGATACTTAATAAAGAACTTGGTTGTACTTAGAGGATGACTTAGCTATGATCTTAGGTTAACTTGGGTAAGAACTTGAGGATGACTTGGGGTGACTTAAAGATGACTTAAGTAAGAACTTGTAAATGACTTGAGGATGACTGTGAATAACTTGAGGATGACTTGTGAATGACTTGAGGATGACTTAAGTAAGAACTTGTGAATGACTTAAGGATGACTTGTGAATGACTGAGGATAACTTGTAAATGACTTGAGGATGACTTGTGAATGACTTGAGGATGACTTGTGAATGACTTGAGGATGACTTAAGTGTGCGTGCGTGGGGTGGGGGTGGGGAGACGTGCGTGCGTGGGGTGGGGGTGGGGAGACGTGCGTGCGTGGGGTGGGGGGTGGGGAGACGTGCGTGCGTGGGGTGGGGGTGCGCAGGAGTTACCTCCCTTAGTGTCCCACGACATAGCAAGTACAGGCAGTACTGTAGCCCTCTTGCTTACTATAAATAGGCGTTCACCGCATGAACGGTTATTTATAGCAAGGCGGATTTTACCGCAGCCCTCTTGCTGCAAAATAAGGCGTTCACAGCATGAACGGCTATTTATAGCAAGGCGGATTTTTACCGTAGCCTCTTGCTACTATAAATAGGCGTTCACGCATGAACGGTTATTTATAGCAAAACGGATTTTACCGCAGCCCTCTTGCTACTATAAATAGGCGTTCACCGCATGAACGGCTATTTATAGCAAGGTGGATTTACCGCAGCCCTCTTGTACAAAAAATAAAGGCGTTCACAGCATGAACGCTATTTATAGACAGTCAGCAAGGCTAACTTCACCCGTAGACCTCTTGCTACGATAAATAAGGCGTTCACAGCATGAACGGCTATTTATAGTAGCAGTCAGCAACAGGCTAACTTCACCGCAGTGTTGCCTCCCACAACAAAGAGTTTTCATTATACTTTCCTTTCTTGCACAAAAAAAAGTTTATACCACTTTTCTCATCCAGGCTTGGGAATCGCCAGTAGTTTAGTACAACCCGCCATTGTATTTTTGAAGCATTTTATAATGAAGATAGTGCTGGCTACGCACTACACTCCTCTCCATACTAGTAGATGTACTAAGGTCTGCCTAGCCCTATCTAGTTTTGCCAGAACATTCGAAAAATCGCCATTCAGTTGCATAAGGGCACACTTAAAGGCAGATAAACTGGTTAGAATTAGAAAAGTAGAAAAGTATACACATCTTAATACACAGATCAGCTTGCCCCATAAACACTGAAATCTGTAGTTAACAATCAATCAAGTCTAATACAAACTGAGAACATTTTTTACTTGGGAGGAACAGCAAAAATGTTTCAAATACGAATCAGCCGTGTTTACCTCCGCCTTAAGAAATGAACGCCATGTTTTTTAAACATGGCTTTAGCTGTCCCAGCCAGCTCCCAACAATCAACGCGTGATGGTTTGTTTTGCTTCGGCCGACTTTCGAACAATTCATCGATAGCCAAACAGTATTAAAACTAGCTGTATCTTTGTCATACAATATGTCTTCAACAAGCCAACAAACCTTTAAGATACACAATTCTGTTCTTCAGTAAACCGGTTATTAAAATAACACACCCACCGCACAAGTAAACCGTCCTGCTCGTCCGCCCTGTCAGCGAAAAAAAAGTGTGGGTTACCTGTCATGTGAGCGGCCGTGCTACGCTTAACTCGGTGATTGGTAGGCCAGAACAGCGCCACCGCGCGGGACTAGGACAGAACGTTCTAGAAATCTGATGTAATGCTAGGCAGGAAGGTAGGGGGTGAAGAGGAGGGGGGTAGAGGAGGTGCGGCAGTATTGATTTTTTGGCCTGTGCGTGTGTGTATGTGCCCCTGTCTCTGTCTCTGTGTGTGGTGGGCCTCTGTGTGTGAGGGCCTCTGTGTGTGTGTGTGTGTGTGTGTGTGTGTGTGGTGTGTGTGTGGTGTATGTGCGTGTGTGTGTGCATGTAGTGTATGTGTGTGTTTGCATGTGTAGAGGGTTTGTGTGTGTGTGTTGTGTGTGTGTGTGAGTAAGTGTGTGTGTGTGTGTGTGTGTGTGTGTGTGTGTGTTGTGGTTATATATAAAGTTGTAGCTAATTCCATGTCTTCCACAATTTAATCTATAAAGCTGTTGAAAAAGTATTTGTGATTCAAAAACTTTTTCTAACTTAGAATCCCCCTGGGAGAAATAAAACACCCCAAGTGCTGGCAGTAGGCCGGCAACTAGCAATTAAAAGCTTACCTGCCACCTGCAGAGCAGGGTCGTTGACACCCGCCCTGAAAAGAAAGCCGTGGGAACAGACACCGTTTTGTATATGAAGCGCGTTCAGATCACGGCCGCTTTTCCCTACGTTACTCTATGGGGCGTGTTCAGTTTTGGCTACTTTCTCCTACGCTACTCTCTGAAACCTTAGTAAATTAGTATTGAAAACGGATAACCCTGCACAGTATGTTTGTTTGTAGGGTCGTTATTTTTTGGTTACTTGTCAGAGAACAGGAAATAGCGGCTTTTAGGCCACTTTTCGCCCAAAAAACCCCCGGTGGAGGAGCAAGTGAGCCAGGATTGGTAAAATTACTGTTCTCTCACGGTTTTTTTTTTTGGGGGGGCTTTCAGGTTTTTGTTTTGGGTGTGTTCACTAACAACGATTTCCATTTATGCCTGCAGTTGTTAATACAGAGAACAGTAAAATGTTCATTCTGGCTCAGCCGCTCTCAACCATTTCGAGCGGCTGACCCCAGAATGAACATTTACTGTTCTCTGACAAGTAAGACTTCAACAATGAATTAAAATGAAAATCCATCACACATTCTCTTTAATAAACCAAAAAAATAACGATTATCTTAAACTACATACTGTGTAGGATTATCTGTTTTCATTATACTAATTTACAACTTTCCAGATTTCAGTTTTTGCTTAAATCCTGCGTTTTTCCGGGATCTTTTCTCAATAACATCATTTTCACGCATACATACACAAATGCGTCTCTGTCTTTCATGTGAAAATAAAACTACAGTCTTTAACTGTTCTCTAAAGTCTTTTAAAAACCGAGTTATATTTTTGACATAAAATCCCACACTTATCCCAGCATTCTTCCACTGAGGCTAGTTTCGACAAAGTTTTTCTTTTTTTAACTATGTCTCTTTCTGCTGAACAGTCATCTATAATAAATAGCGTTTGCGTTCCTTCAAACAGTCTATAAAAGTGTTCTAAACATTCACTCAGTTTATGCTGGGATCAACTAAAAATAGTTATCATCTATCCATATAAACACTTCTATCGTAATATGCTTTGTTCCATTTAAGTGTTGGGCAGAAATCACAATATGATCAAAATTATAACGATAAACTGTTTGTAACAGGTCGAGGATAAATATTGTTTTCCCACAACCAGTCTGTCCACAAATCAATGAACAATGAGGGGTTTTTGTCATAAAGTTTAACTGCTCCATAGTTTATAACAGAATTTAATCTAATCCAGTTATTATGTTTATCATACTCTCTGTCAGAACTTGTTCAGTATAATAAAATCCTATAAGGCCTAAATGTGTAAGATTAATCCAATTTAGTCCTGTAAGATCGTTTCTATTTAGACTAATATCAATTTTGTCGCTGGTTGTTATGACCTTAATATCCTCACCGTTGTGAAGAACGACGATGGTAACTTTAAGTTTTTCAACGTCTAAGTTTTGCCAGCTAATAAGAATTCCTTTCATAAGATTGTCACTGACGCCCACAGCTCCATTTCTTGCCTTATCTTTTAAGACAGAAATTTCAAATATCATTGTGAACGTGTCTCCTAATTTCATGCGTGGAATGAACTGTAATTTTGTAGAAGCTTCCTTTAAAACCGTTTCTCTTCTGTGGAGAATGTACTGTTTGTTCCGATACTGCGTTATTTCGATCTCTTTCCGACTATTGTCCTCTGGCATAAGACTTATATGTAAAGGACCAGAGTTGAAAGCTTTTCTGAAACTTCTTTGACGGTCAAAAAATGTAAATGGGCTTAGAATTCAAATTTTTATGTCCCATTCTAAATATGGTTCTAAGTGCCATTTGCTGTCAGGTTTTCGAACTATTTTATATTCATACTGGCCAGCATTATTTGCTTCTAGATTGCGTAGTTGTTCTAGTTTAGGAAACCTTTTGTTGTCGCCAACCTCTTTGCGTTTATAATCACCATCTTTAGTGTACTCAAAACCATACAAAGCGCCTATCTCACCGTTCTGTTCAAAGTCCGCAACGTCCGCAAGGTCTTTTATTCTAAAGTTATACACCTCACAGGCGCTAATGTAAACTCCCGATTCTTCTGGTCCTCGTGACATTATTTTTTAGTACAACTTATTATTTTATTTCCAAAACAATGTGCAGGTTATCACATTTTACAACTTTCCCTGTTTTGTCTGTGATCTTTATATTAAATGATCTGACCTTCCCACAAGCTAATCGTTTAAACTGTAAATTAGGGAATTGTATAATTTCATAATCGCAATATGCAGCTTTCCTGATGGAAGAGCTCTTAAGACAGTTGAGGGTCTTCCATCATATAAGTTTTCATCAGTGCTCAGTTCATCAAGTGAACATAGAGTAATGAATGTAATGCAAGATCGAGCGGACTTTCCCCCTCATAAGTAGTTTTGTTTGGTGTAACTCTAAATCTATGATTGTCAGCTGCAAAGCCTAACATTTTAGCTAGCTCTTTATCAAAATAGTAACCTGCTTCTTCTTCAGGCTTGAATGTTAACATTGTTTTTAGATTTGCATTGTTAAGTTTGAGAGTAATGTCGAAGTTACTCATTGCTTCTTTTAGTGAGCAAAACCCGTAATAACCATCAGGTATTGTTAACTGGCTAACTTTGGCCCCTGTTTTGTCAACTTTTAGAATCTTATTATTGTTTTTGGATTCAGTTATATTAAACCATACGACTTTGTAAAAAATTTTCGTGGAGTGCGACCATTTTGGTTCCGCAATCGTTCTTAACAACATGTTCTAAAAACGAAGGACGGTCTTGGGTTGTTATTGTTACAAACATTTTTTTAAACAAAAAAAAAATGGTGCATTCAAATATACTAATGCAAAATATTCTGTTGGGCCGCACTACAATCTTAAAATATTAACAACTGACGCCCTTGTCATTTCTGTGACCCAGACTGACACCTTTCAAGTAAAGGTGAGTACGCCATTAAACAGATATCTTAACCCCCCTATTAAAAAAGACTACATCGCGAAAGTGTGGTTCAGTCATCCGATGCAGTTTTATCAGAACCAGTTAAACTTTGCTGTGTTTTGTGCATCAACGGTGTGGGAGTATCGTATGCTGATCATTTAAATCATCCTGATCCTTTGGTGAGGTCAGTGTATAGATTTCATTTTTATTACACCTTCAGACGTATTTTGACTGAACTGCAAGCACCATTGCCAAATGACAAACCGTTTAATCCCTTCAGCAACAGAATAGACATGAAGGCTTTTGAAAGGATCTGTAACGAAATTTAATATTAATGTTAAGGAAGCTTTAGACAAAAGTTGGACCTTAATCATGGCTTAGGCACCCCTTATTTTTGGGGCGTGCACAGAAAGTATAACTATGACTGGGATCCTCCTTACACATCTTTCTCTTCAGGCACAGGTGTTCACCTCGGGTCCATAGAGCAAGAGCATAAAACAGCATGGACAACATTTATCTTAGACACTTCTAAGGGCCTAACTAAAGCAGGAATAGAACGAATAAACGACTCCATTCGTACTTACGTTTGGTGTTGCTAGGTTCGCAAGCACAGGCAAGATCGAGCATAACTGATCTTCTACTGGTTTTGATGCACAAAAACAATACTTGGCAAATTTAGAGGACGCCATTAATTCTACAGTTGATTTGCCTTCAAGTATAAAAGGTACCAAAATGTTTTACAATTTGCAAGATCGAAAGTAGACTTTGCTGTTGGCTCTGGTTATACATGCTGCCTTCTGACCTCAGACTCCAGATAGGTACAATAATAAACTACAATAATGAAATCTTGTGGCAGGCAATGAACAGAAGGTCGGAAAAAACGACATAAATTCTGAGCCAGTAAATATTACAAACAAATAAAAAAACAAGATGACCCCCCAAAGATTTAAGCCATCCAATCCCCGAGTCCAAAGCCCAAAGACTGTTGAAGTCAGAAAAAATAATGACCATGAATATGAAAAGACAGCACTAGTTGTTGTATTAACTGGCCTAGGATTACTTGGTCTTTATCTTACTAAAAATTAAAACCAACAATTAAGACAACTAATGCCCATAAGTGCTCGGCCATAAAGCCAACTACTTTGCTTGCAGTAGACAAAAGCCAGCTAACGACACCCCCTAATATACCTGGTAAAGAGTCTATAGCTTTACCGGCTAATTTTTTTTAATAAACTCGCAAGATGATCAAGCTGTTTTTTTTACCCATGATTTATCAGGAGGTGATGGAGGCGATGGCGGTGGAGGCACTGGGACTTTGACCACCGCCGCCTGTAATAGCCAACACCAGTGTACTTATTGCAAATCCTAAGGCTGTTATAACGCTTGCTAATGTGACTCCGTGCTCTCTAAACAGTGTTCGTATTCGTTCTGCTAGCGTTGTGTCTTCATATAAAATTCTTTCGATAGTTTCTCTTATTCTGTTCACTTGAGTTTGTAATTCTTTTCGGTTAATAGACAACACTTCTACTCTTGCTGATCTTACTTCTTTAAGCTCTTTTTAGTTTTTGGATTATTCTTTCTTTAACCTCAGGTCCTAAGTTGGCGTCATCAGCCTCAGCGAGTTTTTCTTTTTCTTTTTCTATATGCTCATTTAGTTCAGTCAGTTTGCTAAATTGTTTAATAATTCCCCTCTGATGGCTCTTAAAGCACGATCAAGGGCTTCTAATTCTCTCTCAGGTAGCCGTGGTTCGCGTATAGTTTTTAATGCTGTTTCTTCTTCTTCAGTGGTTTCTGCTTCTATTGTATTTATTATTCTGTCTGCTGTTTGATTTAAAACTTCAAGTTCCATGTTTTGCATTTGGTTATCTGTTGGGAGTTCCTGTAGTGTGTTTTGAGTTTAGCAACTGCCTCCCTATTTAATTCTGGTTTAGTAAGGCCAAGACGATTTCGAACTTCCACCTGAAGGTGTTTTTTGATTGTACCCATGCCTACAAACTTTGATGAGTCTCGTTTATGTGTAAGCTGAAAAGGTTGTCCTTGCTTGTTTTTTCACATACAAATGGTCATCTTTTACTTCAAAATCATCAGGGTATATAGTTTCGGGAGGTTCTAGTCCTAAACTTTGGTATAATGATCTGACCTTACTTTCTGTTAATTCACGCCTTTGCACCCCAGTAGTAGGGTGAGGAGGTCTCACCCCCTAAAAACGGTGCAGGGAGACGGGTGCAGCAGGATCACGACAACGACTCAGGACGTAATCACTATCAGGAAGGGGGGGGAAACCCGTGAAAAATCCATACTGGCTACTCTTTAGCCCGGGGGGGAAACCTTAAAAGAACTTCCTTTTTTTTTGTTTTTTGTTTTTTTGGTAAATTTTAAAAGGAGCAAAAGGTCCAAAGGGGAAAACCTTTTTTGGGGGGGGGG
>JAFLJL010002703.1:7500-12500 GCA_018398815.1 Conus ventricosus
AAGATTGATTTGCAAATTGTAATTTTAAATACAAAACGTACTTCAAGGGAATATAAAAGGTCCACTTTGTTTAATGTTTTCAAAAAAACGACATTAAAGATGACATTTACGATCATGCTTCCGGTATATTGAAAAGAGAACAAAATGTCGCCTAAGGATGGTTTCCGGGTAAATCGTGCAAAATGGGGAAAATCCCTTTTTCGGGCAACTAAATGTGTATGTTTTTTTTTTGGATAAATGCCCAAATTTCCCCCACCCCCTGAAATCATGCCTTTTTGCAACAGCTAACTCAATTTTTGTCTTAGTTTTTGAAAGGAATAACCGAAGATACTTGTTCACAAAGCACAATTTGAGTGCCCACGATTTCCCTAATGACAAAAAAAAAAAAAAAAAAAAGCTTAGTTTGCCCACAGCATATATGAAAAATTTGAATGTTCCCAGTACAAAACAGTGGTGATTTTTTTTTCCCATAAGCATATATAAGTTTCCCTCTCTTTAAATTTCAAATTTTTCTTGCTGTTTTTTTTTGCGGGGGGTTATTTACTAATTTTTTCGAAAAAATAAAATAATGGGGAAGTCACATTTAAAGCACAAGTGCACACAGTCCCAAAACCCAATTGCTCCAAAACTCCCAAAATAAACTACAAGAACGCCGTCACCGCTACCCCCAAATGACAAACAAAATGCCATCGAGAAAATATTTTTTCGATAGGTTTTGGGGTGATTTTCGTTTTAGATATTCCCCCCCCCCCTTCCCTTCTCCCCTGATTGTTTCCACCTCCCACCCCCGTGGGGCTCTTTGGGGATCGCCCTTCCCGTCTCCCCTAAACCCGTTTTTTGGGAAAGGGGTGCACCAAAATTAAAAAAGAGCAAGACATGCAAAAACTCAAATCAAATCTGAACACAAAGAAAAAAAAATTTTCAAACTTTTGCCCCCTCACCCCCAAACTACGAATTACACCCCCTCCCCCCCTAAACCCTAACCCCCCCCCCCCCCCCCCCCCCCCCCCCATCGCAAATTTTAAACGACGCCCTCTTAACATTACTATCCCTTATTTCTAATAAATCGAATCTGACCATCCCCTTTCCCATAAGCCCGAAACCCAGGCTGTGACCCGGGGCCCCCCGGGGACCCTATGTTTTTTTGGGGAAGGGGGGGGGGGGGGGGGGGGGGGGGGGGGGGGGGGGGGGGGGGGGGGGGGGGGGGGAAAAGGGGGGTGCCGAGCACTGCCACCGCCATGCCAGAAAAAACCAAACGGATAAAGCCCAAACGGGGCCGTTTGGCCTCAATTTCCCTCTTTTCTGGTAGGGGGACAGGGAAGGGGGGGAACCCGGGGGGATCGCAAAGCTCTTTGGGTTTTAAATCTGGAAGGGGATCGAGGGGTTGGGGTTTAAAGAAAGCGGGGCATTCCCCCTGAAAAAGGGGCAGGGAACCCCCCCCCCCCCCCCACCCCCCCCCTCCCCCCCCCCCCCTCCCCCCCCCACCATACCTCCCCCACCCCCCCCCCTCCCAGCCTTCCCCCCCCAGGAAACACTCGGTCAGTTTTTTCAAAAAGTCTGCAGTTCCCAAAAGGTCGGTTTGAGAGACTGTTTCCTTTTTCCCCTGTTTGAGGGTTTCCAATCGAAAGGGGGAGGTGCACCCCCTTTAAAAACGTGGGGTTTTAAAAAAAAAAAAAAAAAAAAAAAAGGGGTTTCCTAAAAGGAAATACAGATTTTCAAAGAGAAATTCTAAAAGATTCCGGGCCCAACCCTAAAGGGGGGTAAACCAAATACCAAAGACAAAACACGGGCGGGGTTTTTTGACCTCTTAGGTTTTTTCAGGGAAGTACACCCAAAAGTTTTAAAAGGGCATTTTAAAAAAGAGGGCACAGTAAATCACTTTTATTCCCCCAAATTGGGGGGCCGCCCCTCTCTCCTCTCTCCCCTCCTCTTCCCTTTTCTCCTCCTCTCCCCCTTCTCCTATTTTCTCTCCGCCCCCTCTCTCTATTCCTCTCCCTCTCTCTCCTCTCCCCCTTCCCCCTTCCTTTTCTCGGCCCCCTCCCCTCTCTCCTCTCCCCGGCTTTTCTCTCTCTCTTCCCCCCTTACCCTTTTCTCCCCCCTTCCCCAACAATCTCTCTTTCCCCCACTTTTCCCCCACCATCTCTTCCCCCTCCTCTCATCTCTCTTTTCCTCTCCCCCCTCTTCCCCCTCTCCCCTTCCCCTCTCTTCGTTTTTCTCCCTCTCCTTTTCTCTCCCCTTTTCTCTCTCTCCTTTTGTTTGGGGGTGTGTGTGTGGGGTGGTGTTTGTTGGGTGTTGTTGGGGGTGTTTTGTGTGTGCCCTGCGGTGTGCGTGCCCTTTTGTTATGTGTGCAGGGGGTGCGCTCGAGCGTACGTGCGGCGCACGTGTGTTTCTTTTGGGGGTGCGTGCGTGCTGCGTGCGTGCGGCGTGCGTGTGTGTGTGTGGGGGGTGTGGGGTGGTTTGTGTGTGTGGGTGTGTGTTTTTTTGTTTTGTGGTGGGTGTTGTGTTTGGGGGGGGGGGGGGTGTGGTTTTGGGGGTGTGTTGAACCCGTTTTTAGAGTTCAAAAAAGAAAAAGGCACTTTTTAAAATTTTAGCATTTTTTTACTGGGAAAAATTTTTGGGGGAAAAAACATGAAGGAGCCCTGTTTTGGCGTCGAATAAATTTGGACTTCACCGCAGTAAAAAAATGGAGGCGTAAAAAAGAATGAAGAGTTCAAAGAAAACAATAATCCCAAAAACAACAACATTTTAGGACTGTTTTTGTGTTTTAAAATCTCTCTCTCTCTCTCTCTCACTTCCCTTTTCATCTCTTTTCCCCCCCTCCTCCCTTTTCCCCTCCTCTCTCCTTCTCTTGGCTGTCTTTCTGTCGGCCCGTCTGTCTGTCTCTCCCTCTATCTCTCGCTCCCCCTACACACACGCGTAGGTATCGTTCATGTGCAGAAAACAAGAAAAGGGAAGAGAGAGAGAGAGGAGAGAGGAGAGAGAGAGAGAGAGAGAGAGAGAGAGAGAGAGAGAGAGAGAGAGGAGAGAGAGAGAGCGAGAGAGAGAGAGAGAGAGAGAGCGAGAGAGAGAGAGAGAGAGAGGAGAGCGAGAGTGAGAGAGAGAGAGAGCGAGAGAGAGAGCGAGAGCGAGAGAGAGGGAGAGAGAGAGAGGAGAGAGAGAGAGAGAAGAGAGGAGAGGAGAGAGACGAGGAGGAGAGAGAGAGAGAGTGAGAGAGAAGAAGAGAGAGAGATGAGAGAGGAGAGCGAGAGAGAGAGATTCAGTTTAACGTCTCCCCACATTAACTGACCATAGATACATTCTACAACATCAGCAACAAAAACCAGTAAGGGCCACATTAACAAATGCATACAGTATGAAAAAGAAACAAACAGTAGTGATTTGAATGACAGAACAGTTGAGTATTAATTACTATATACTGGAAAACTGGTGAGGTGACTATCAACATGCAGTTAAAAAAACCCGCCGTGCTGCTCACAGGAGATAACATGTTAAAACCCGTTGTTTGGAATAATTAGCCTGAACAGGCGAAATGAAAATAAACAACCAAACACCGCCTTCCCACCTCTCCGTACACACAGAGACAAAGCCTGCTCATAGTAAAAGCCACGTGGGTCTTTGTAATCTTTTTCGCCACGAAATGTACGTTATGATATTAACAACACTTAAGTCTAACATCATTAGGGTCCAGGCTTTTGAAGGAAAGAAAAAAGACAAAAATCGCCATAATAAGATAAATTCCCAAGAAACAAAGTCATCTAAGTGTTCATGTTTAGAATGCTGTTTGAATCGTCATTTAAGAAGTGATCATCAAGGTGTTTTTTTTTTTTGTTTTCTTTTTTTTCTCTCCTTTCTTTTTTCTTCTTTGTTTCTTTTTGTTGTTGTTGTTTGCTCTCCCCCAAACATTTGAAGCAACAAGCTGTAGCTGTCATGGAGAGAACAGCTGGAGGAATCTCCAAAGGAGAGCTTGCCAGCTGAAGGTCTTCAGCAGAGAACCCCAGCCTCTCACCCGCTCCCCTCTCAAAGCAAGTGCTTTGCCCCTGAACTCCCAAGGGGGGGGGGGGGGGGGGGGGGGGCCTGGGTGCAACCAGGTCATGACCCGAGATGACCTTCCGCTGCCAGTCTTTCAGTCACATGTTCTACTCACCATGATGAGCTCGTTCTATGCCATAGCTTTTTGGTCGCTTCACTAATCACAGTGACATGTTCTACTCACCATGTTGAGCTCGGTTGCCTCCCTAATCACAGTGACATGTTCTACACACCATGTTGAGCTCGGTCGCTTCACTAATCACAGTGACATGTCTACACACCATGTTGAGCTCGGTCGCTTCACTAATCACAGTGACATGTTCTATACACCATGTTGAGCTCGGTTGCTTCACTAACCACAGTGACTAATAGTCTTGTTCTATACACCATGTTGAGCTCGGTTGCTTCACTAACCACAGTGACATGTTCTACACACCATGCTAACTTCTTCTATGCCATGGCTTTTGGCTGCTTCCTAATCACAGTGACATGTTCTACACAACAAGACTCTTCTGTGTGACGCTTCCTTTCTGGACGGCAAAGTCCATGTACTCATTTTCTATCAGGTGTTAAGTCAACCCGGCTGACATGACAAAGAAACGTTTCTCCTCGTGTATCCCTCGTGAAGATACGATAGTTTACTTGAGGACCTGATCCACTTTGACTACGTGCTCCTGTGCTGGCCATTCTGTGAGCCTTCCAGATCAAACGGATCCTGCAATGACAGGGAATTCAACAGAATGAATTTCTTGCTTTCCACGAAATCATGACACAGATCAGGTGATTGATTTCAATATTTTGGATCTCACTGTTTGGGGAGGATTCGAATCGTTCAATGTGACTAAAGCCGTTGTGTGTGTCTTTGCGTGTGTATGTTGGCGTGCGAGCGTGCTTCCGTTCATGTGTGTGTGTGTGTGTGTGTGTGTGTGTGTGTGTGTGAAGCTAAGCAGCTGACAGACCAATCAGAGGGT
>JAFLJL010002703.1:15000-20000 GCA_018398815.1 Conus ventricosus
ATCATCACCAACGTCATCATCGTCATTATCAGCATCAGTGTTATCATCATCATCATCATCATCATCATCATCATCATATCATCATATCATCATCATCATGATTCTTCCTACCATCATTGTTATGATGCTTGTCATCATCCTTACCATGACCATCATTATCAGTGTTATTAGTATCAATATTAGTATTCCTATCGTTGTCATTGTCATTTCTATTATTATTACTATTATTGTTCACATCAGAACCTCCAACTAGTCCCTTGGTCCGTCCTCACCTGAGGCAGCATGTGGAACTGCCGCCGAGTTCTGCAATGGCTGAGATGATGTTTGGTGGAATGTCATATGCTGACAGCATTCTATAATGATGGTCTGTGGGTACCATTGAAAGTTGTAGAGAAGTCTAGGAAACTGACTGCTACAGAGCCAGAATGGCCTTACAGACAGGCAGAGAGAGAGAGAGAGAGAGAGAGAGAGAGAGAGAGAGAGAGAGAGAGAGAGAGAGCGAGACACAGACAGGCAGACAGACAGAAAGACAGACAGACAGACAGACTGGTAGGCAGGCAAGCACAGAGGGAGAGAGGATAAGAGAGAGAGAGAGAGAGGTGGGGGGGGATGGAGACAGAGAGAGAGAGAGAGAGAGACAGAGACAGAGAGACAGAACAGACAGACAGGCAGATAGACAGACAGACAGATGTACAAACAGACAAACAGGTAATGAGAGACAGACAGACAGAGAGACAGATAGACAGATAATGAGACACAGAGACAGACACACACACACGTAAGCACGCGCACGCGTGCACACACACACACACACACACACACACACACACACACACACACGCGCGCGCGCGCGCGCGCGCGCGCACGCACGAACGTACACACACACACACACACACACACACACACACACACACACACACACACACACACACACATACACACAGAGAGACTCAACTTACGCTTCTATTAACTCCACTTCAAGGAGTAGCGAGTTGTCAGATTTCTCCGTCTGTCTGGAGGTGACACTAGCAGTAGTAGCTGTCACGCCCCCCTCTTCTTTCTGTTCATCTGCCTGTATTCATCCCCCATGGTGAAGAACCCGACGAGAACTCCAACAAGGCACCCGTCTGTAGAGCTGTCACACACATTGTAAGTAACGACATTTCTTAAATTAGTGTATTCGTATGGCCTGTCATAGCAGTTAAGAACCCTATAATTGAATACTTTGCAATGCCTCTCTTCAAAAGTAATAGACGCTGTTGCTTGGATGGAGTGTACTGTTTTCTCTCCAATTAAAAACGGACATAGGTCATCAAACTTGGAAACACTTACATATACATCTGAATGTGGTACTGTTCCTTGTCCCTGTTTGAGGAAAGGGTTGTGAATGAGTTCAATCACTTGAGTCACGTGAAGGAGTGAAATTGGTTAAGCCATGTGAATGAGTGAAATTGGTTAAGTCATGTGAATGACTTAAATCAGTTAAGTCATGTGAATGAGTTAAATCAGTTAAGTCATGTGAAGCCGTTAAATTGGTTGTCATGTGAATGAGTTAAATTGGTTAAGTCATGTGAATGAGTTAAATCAGTTAAATCATGTGAAGGAGTTCGATTAGTCAAGTCATGTAAATGAATCAAATCTTTTAAATCATGTAAATGAATTAAACCAGTTCAGTCACTTGAATAAGTAACATCAGGCACGTCATGTGAATGAGTTAAATCAGTCAAGTCATGTGAATTAATTGAATGATTTAAGTCATGTTAATGAGTTGAATAGGTTCAGTCATGTGATCGTGAATGAATGAATCCAGTGAAGTCATGTGAATGAGTTAAGTCAGGTAGGCCATACGCCACAAGTTGACTCATTTAAGTCATGTGAATGAGACAAATCAATCAAGTCATGTGAATGATGTAAATCATTTAAGTCCATTTTTTGAAGTGCAAGGGATCCCCTGAATGAAGGAAACGCTTGAGCCATGACCCCTCCTCCCTCCCCTCCCCTCCCCGCCCCACGTGGTCGTCCACGCTCACGTCCACTATTAACCTCCTCTCTTCTCTCCTCTCACGTCACTCAACATAAACGTCCTCTAATCAATCAGACAACAGTAACAGACTTAGTTCTGCCCTCATCCACCTCCACCCCCACCCCCACCCCCGCGCTCCCCCCCCCCCCCCCCCCCCCAAACCATTAGGACCGCCCATTTTCACGTGCAAGCATTCAGAGAACTGGATTTGAACAGTGACTGGTCCGTACTCCACATTCGCCCGAGGCTGACAGGTGGGGGGGGGGGGGGGGGGGGGGGGGGGGGGGGGGGGGAGGGGGTTCGATTACCAACAGGATCCAATCACATGGCAGCTGGCTCTCATTGGTAAGGTATGGGAGTGTTCAATCACCAACACGATCCAATCACATGGCAGCTGGCTCTCAATGGTCAGGTATGGGGGTATTCAATCACCAACACGATCCAATCACATGGCAGCTGGGTCTCAATGGTCAGATAGCACTGAAGTATCTACGATTGGCTATCCAACCAGAGTGTTTGGAAGTGCTAGCTAGCACTATTAGTTTGACGAGCGATTTTGTGTTCATATGGTTCTGTAAGGACGACGAATCACAGAGCCTGAAGATACGCAAATTAGGTCTGTTGAAATAACAGATTAGCCAGTCAAGAGGTAGGGAATGCTTGCAGAGGATGATTGACAACTCTGACAAGTACATTACAATAAAGTGAGGGTAAGTGGTGTCCCTTTGCTTGAGCATGCTATCTGTTATAGCTCTCTTATGTATTATGTCCGCATGGTCATGTGTCATGGGTGTGCATTTCATTTCTTCAGATAGTGGGGAAAAAAATAGGATGCAGTTGTAAGGAACTTCACACTGCATGTTGTTTGCACACAAACTTATTATGGTAGTGTGTATGTAACTCTATCTTTGTGTGTGTGTGTGTGTGTGTGTGTGTGTGTGTGTGTGTGCTTGTGTGTTTGTGTGTGTGTGTGTGTGAGAGAGAGAGAGAGAGGAGAGAGAGAGAGAGAGAGAGAGAGAAAGAAAGAAGTATACGGACAGTTTATTCATGTATAGGCCATTACCCCTCATGAAGGAGTGAATATAAACAAAAATGAATCAGATCTAACAAAATGCACAATTGCATTATTGACATTACATTTTCACTGTGCATTCAAGACACAATAGAATGCACCTTAAATGCCTTATACAAGTATATCGACAAATTTCTAGCACAGGGAGAGAGAGAGAGAGAGAGAGAGAGAGAGAGAGAGAGAGACAGACAGGCAGAGAGACAGACAGACAGATAGACAGACAGGAAGTGAGAGAGAGACAAAGATAGAGAAACAGAGAGAGAAAAAAACGGGCTTGATTATGCAAAGGCAGAAGCACCAGTGAAGAGATGTTAATCTACATTCTCTTTCAGAAAAAATCATCTCCAATACCAGAGAAAGTTCCACCAGTTCTTCATAGTCTTTAAAAAGGTGTTCGACAAGCTCTGGCAAAAGAACCTAGGGCAGAAGCTTATTAACATGCCCAGCTAGCTGTACTCCAAAGTTACCGGTGTGGTGCTCACACAGGGAGAGAGCCTACTTACTTACTTAGGCCCATTGCTCTTGCCAGAGCGTAGGCCATGAACAGCTGCCCGCCAATGACCATGGTCCTGGGCAATCTTTTCTAATTCACTCCAGCTGTAACCCATCTGCCTGGTGTCCAATTCCAGGTCCCGTCTCCAGGTGTTTCTTGGTCTTCCTCACTTCCTTCTGCCTTGGGGATTCCAGGTCAGGGCTTTTCTGGTGGTGTTGTCCAGGGGCTTTCTTCTTTTGTGGATGTCTTGCTCAACTGACAGTTGGTTATTTCTTTCCCACAGCTCTTTGTTGCTGATTGTCTCTGGCCAGTGGATGTGGAGGATCTTTCGCAGGCAGCTGTTAACGAATGTGTGCAGGTTTTGAATGGTGGTTTTTGTGGTTCGCCAGGTCTCTGATCGATATAAGAGGACGGATTTGACATTTAATTGAAGAGGCGAATTTTCATCCTGGTGGTGACTAGTCCACATTTCCAGATGTTTTTCAGAGTGATGAAGGCTGCTCTTGATTTCCCTTTTCTGGTTTTCACGTCAGCATCAGTTCCTATCCTGTAAAATACTGACACGCTGGCGTTTCACCGATAGATCATTAGGTCTACATGACTTTGTGCATGGGTGAGCTGGCAACCAAATTGATATCAAGATTTCACTTATCTTTACAGCATTGAAAACTCGAAGTCAGGACTGCATTTCATTGATGAAAAACCTTACTTTCAAGTTGTGAATGCGTCTATGTCAATGAAAGTCAGCTTCAGTTTCAGTTTCATCAAGGAGGCGTCACTGTGTGCGGACTAGTCCATATACGCTACACCACATTCGCTAAGTTTTGAAACCACACTGCACATGATATTAAGCTGACGGATAAATGAATTAACAACCTAAGACGAGAGAACTGAAAAAGAGGGTCTCGTGGCTACGACTTAGCAGATGTCTGACCTACGCATTAGCCCAATGCACTGGTCAGACCTGGAGTGCCTACCTAACATTAGTTGCGTCTTTTTTCTTTTTTTTTGAAAGTCAAAATGTCATTACATATCTCTCCCCATTGAAGACAGAGAGAGAGAGAGAGAGAGAGAGAGAGAGAGAGAGAGAGAGAGAGAGATGCACGTTCACACACACACACACACACACACACACACACACACACACACACACACACACACACACACACACTGAATCACTCACATACACATGCATGCTTCTCTCTCTCTCTCTCTCCTCTCTCTCTCTCTCTCTCTCTCTCTCTCTCTCACACACACACACACACACACACACACACACACACACACACACAACACACACCACACACACACCACACATACACCAGGGACAGAGAACAGAAACAAGAGATGACATAAACCCGGTAACGGACAGAACAGAGTACAGGAGAAAGAGAGAGAGAGAGAGAGAGAGA
>JAFLJL010002703.1:30000-32500 GCA_018398815.1 Conus ventricosus
CTCTTAGTTAAAATAATAGAATACTAGTAACTAGTGATTTAATCTATATTTGCTAAATAAGGAAGATTACTCGCATTAGTTATAGACCATAACCCTCAGCCATCGTTTTTAACTTTACATCCCATATTTTTGTAAATCAAGTGGGAAACTGGAGATAACCATGGGACAGTCATATTCAATAAAAAAATCGTTGAATGAATATTTAAAAAGGGAAAAAAAAAATCTCAGAAGATATTATTCCAAAATATTTTTACAAAAATGCGTTTGGTCCTTTTCAAATAAATTTAAAACACAGACATGTGTTTAGTAATAAAAATTAGTTGACCAATCACTGTTTTTGAAAATATTTTGCGCAGCTGACAAGTCGACCCCGGTAAAAAACACAAAAGTCAAAAAAAAAGGGAAAATATTGGTGGAAAAAAAAAATGTGAAACAGCCAATAAAAGAAAAAAGAAAGTTTCAAGATTTATTGTAAAAAAGATCGCAAGTAAATAAGAAAGAAAAAGGCGGTAAAAAAAAGGTGTGTTAGATGATGAAAAAGTTGCAGCATTGGAAGAATTTTGAACTTAAATTAAAATTTTTAAAGTTTGGTAAAGTGTGGGAGGAAAATGAAAGCTATGAAAATGGATTAACATCACCACAGTCCCCTATAAAAAAGTAAAACAGTCTTTTAGTGTGTGAGAAGCAGAACCTTTGTAAAAATGTTTGCTGGGGAAAGCCGCATGAAGGTTAACAAGTACGGCCCCAAAATACAGAGAGAAAGAAAAAGGGCATTTTAAAGCCAGGATGAATTTCAGCAGCATAGTAACAATTCAAGCTCTAAAACTACCCAAGAAGTAAAAGAAGCATTGACCATCCCATTAAAAAAATATCTATTGGTTTAGGCAATATCAAAATCAATGTTAAGAAATTTGTCTGAAAACTTTGTAGAGTTTTTATAAATTATTTAGAAAATGTTGGAGAAAGGGTGTTATCCCAAAAATATGGAAAAAGTCGATCGTTGTTCCAATTCAAAAAGCAAGAAAGTACAAAGGATCTAAGAATTATACCCCTTTGCATTAACTTCAATGTTGTAAAACTTTCAAAAAGAATTTTTATGAATAGATTGTAATTATGTGAAAAAATTAACATAATTCCAAATTTTCAAGCTGGTTTCAAAAAGGCGATCCACTACAGAAATTTTACTGAAATTACAACAAATATAAAGAAACAGTTGCTAGACGAAAATGTGTTTTGTACCTTTTTCATAAATAAGGTACGACAAGTTGGCAAATTTACAGCTATTGAAACAAACTTTAAAAAAATTGGGTTTTACAGGAAATTATAAAACTATGTCAGTGTTTTTGAAGGATAGGGTTTTTAAGAACAAGAGTAGGAAAAACAATTTCCCCAAGTAGAACACTTTTAATGGGGAAAACTCAAGGGTCAGTTTAGCGCCCCTTCTCTTTCGTTATTAAAGATGTCTGCCAAACAAACTATCAAAAAAAGTTGTTTTGTCCAATATGCGACGATTAAGCAGTGGATGGATGTAACGTTAAAAAAAAAAATTCGCAGGAGATATAAAAATTTGTCAAAAAAATTTCAGGGGAAAAACAAGAGGTGGATTACATAAGTAATGGATTAGTTGTCAACAAAAAAAAAAATATGATTCTTTTTAACAGTGGATTAACCAGAAATATGCCGTTTTCACTTGGATGATTTTCCTCTTAAGTACTAACGAGATTAAAAATTTTAGGAGTTTATTTTTTAAACTAATTATCATGAATTTTTATATCGAATATTTATTAAAAAAAAGCGAGAAAAAATTAAATTCTGAAAATTATTTCTAAAGAAAAAATGGGGACAAGATCCGCTCTTTGTTCTCTTGTAAGTCTTTAATGAGATCAAAAGTAATTTTGGCCCAAAAAATATTCTTTAATGGCCTAAAATTTTTACAAAAACTGCAAAGTATTTAATTTTAAGGATTGAAATTAGCCCTTGGCTTCCTGTGCACGATCATCGTCACGTACTTTTTGAAGCCGGTCTTTCCCCTAGATGATTTAAAATTTAAAAATGTTGTAAATTTGCATTAAAGTAAGCTAGAAAAACACATATCAAAACGAAATTAAAAAAGATCAGATTTTGATTTTTCCCAAAAAAGCAAGTCTATAACTTTCAAAAACTATAGCAACTTATACTCAAAATATTTCAGTTTGGGGTTTCCTTAGAAAAAGGAGTTTTCTCCCCGACCACTTTTTGTCCTATTCCCCTGGGAACTTAAAAAAGCCCATTTTGAATTGTCCACAAAATTAAAAAAAGATGAAAAAATTTAATTTGTCAAAGTTATACAAAGTGTATATTGACGAGAAAACACAACCCAATTAAAAATTCACAGATGGTTCATGTATTTGGGAAACATACAGGTTGGGCATTCTTAATCCCCAATTGAGGGTGGGGGAAAACTTTTTTACATTGGTGTAACATATCCAATTCCAGTGAATTAAAAGCAAAACTTGGCTTT
>JAFLJL010002704.1:0-24087 GCA_018398815.1 Conus ventricosus
TGATCTGCCCTTTTAAAATGCAACGCCACCCCCCCACCCCCATTTCCTTCCTGATCTGCCCTTTTAAAATGCAACTGCCAGCCTCCCCACCCCCATTTCCTTTCCCGATCTCCCTTTTAAAATTTCAACTGCCAGCCTCCCCACCCCCATTTCCTTCCTGATCGCCCTTTTAAAATGCAACTGCCAGCCTCCCCCACCCCCATTTCCTTTCCCGATCTGCCCTTTTAAAATGCACTGCCAGCCTCCCCACCCCCATTTCCTTTCCGATCTGCCCTTTTAAAATCAACTGCCAGCCTCCCCACCCCCATTTCCTCCTGACTCCCTTTTAAAATGCAACTGCCACCTCCCCCCCCCATTTCCTTCCTGATCTGCCCTTTTAAAATGCAACTGCCAGCCTCCCCAACCCCATTTCCTTCCTGACTGCCCTTTTAAAATGCAACTGCCAGCCCCCCACCCCCATTCCTTCCCGATCTGCCCTTTTAAAATGCAACTGCCAGCCTCCCCACCCCCATTCCTTCCTGACTGCCCTTTTAAAAAGCAAACTGCCAGCCTCCCCACCCCCCATTTTCCTTCCTGATCTGCCCTTTAAAATGCAACTGCCACCTCCCCACCCCCATTTCCTTCCTGATCGCCCTTTTAAAAAAGCAACTGCCACCTCCCCACCCCCATTTCCTTCCTGATCTGCCCTTTTAAAATGCAAACGCCAGCCTCCCCACCCCCCCATTTTTTCCTCCTGATCCTGCCTTTTAAAATGCAACTGCCAGCCTCCCCACCCCCCATTTCCTTCCTGGTCTGCCCTTTGAAAATGCACAGCCAGCCTCCCCACCCCCCCCATTGCCTTCCTGATCTGCCCCTTTTAAAATGCAACTGCCAGCCTCCCCACCCCCATATTCCTTCCTGATTCTGCCCTTTTAAAATGCAACTGCAGCCCTGCCCCACCCCCATTCCTTTCCTGATCTGCCCTTTTAAAAATGCAAAACTGCCAACCTCCCCACCCCCATTTCCTTCCTGGCTGCCCTTTTAAAATGCAACTGCCAGCCTCCCCAGCCCCATTTCCTTCATATCGCCCTTTAAAATGCAAGCTGCCAGCCTCCCAGCCCTCATTTTCCTTCCTGATCTGCCCTTTAAAAATGCCACGGCCAGCCTCCCCACCCACAATTTCCTTCCTGATCTTCGCTTTTAATATGCAAAAACATGCCAGTCTCCCCACCCCCATTTCCTTCCTGATCTGCCCTTTTCAAAATGCAACTGCCACCTCCCCACCCCCATATCCTTCCTTATCTTGCCCTTTTAAAATGCAACTGCCAGCCTCCCCACCCCTTTTCCTTCCTGATCTGCCCTTATTAAATGCAACTGCCAAGCCTCCCCACCCCCATTTCCCTCCTGAATCTGCCCTTTTAAAAAAATGTCAACTGCCAGCCTCCCTCCCCACCCCCCATTTCCTTCCTGATCTGCCCTATTTAAAATTCAACTGCCAGCCTCCCCACCCCCATGTGTCCTTCCTGATCTGCCTTTTACAATGCAACTGCAGCCTCCCCACCCCCATATTCCTTCCTGATCTGCCCTTTTAAAATGCAACTGCCAGCCTCTCCCCACCCCCATTTCCTTCCTGAATCTGCCCTTATTAAAATGCAACTGCCATGCCACCTCCCCACCCCATTTCCTTCCTGATTTCTGCCCCTTTTAAAAATGCAACAGCCACCTCCCACCCCCATTTCCTTCCTGATGCAGCCCTTATAAAAAAGCAACTGGCCAGCCTCCCCACCACCCATTCCTTCCTGATCTGCCCATTATAAAATGCAACTGCCAGAGCCTCCCACCCCCATTTCCCTCCTTCCTGATCTGCCCTTAAAATGCAACTGCCAGCCTCTCCCACCCCCATTTTCCTTCCTGATTCTTCCGTTTTTAAAATGCAAACTGCCAGCCTCCCCACCCCCTTTCCTTCCTGATCTGCCCTTTTTAAAATGCAACAGCCAGCCTCCCCAGCCCAGTTTCCTTCCTGATCTGCCTTTTAAAATGCAACTGCCAGCCTCTCCCACCCCCATTTACCTCCTGATCTCCCCTTTTAAAATGCAACTGCCAGCCTCCCCACCCCCATTTCCCTCCTGATCTGCCCTTTAAAATGCAAATGCCAGCCTCCCACCCCCCATTTCCTCTGATCTGCCTTTAAATGCAACTGCCAGCCTCCCCACCCCCATTTCCTTCCTGACTGCCTTTTAAAATGCAACTGCCACCTCCCCACCCCCATTTCCTTCCTGATCTGCCCTTTTATAAGCAACTGTGCCAGCCTCCCCATGCCGCTCATTTCCTTCCGATCTGCCCTTTTAAAAATCCAACTTCAGCCTCCCCCCAGCCCCATTTCCTACCTGATCTGCCCTTTTTAAATGCACTCCAGCCTCCACCATCCCCATTTCCTTCCTGAAACTGCCCTTTTAAACTGCAACTGCCACCTCCCACCCCCATTTCCTTCCTGATCCTGCCCTTTTAAAATGCAACAGCAGCCTCCCCACCCCCATTTCCGTCCTGATCTGCCCTTTTAAAATGACAACATGCCACTCCCCCACCCCCATTTTCCTTCCTGATCTGCCCTTTTAAAATGCAACTGCCAGCCTCCCACCCCCATCAATTCCTTCCTGATTCTGCCCTTTTAAAATAGCAACTGCCAGCCTCCCCCACCCCCATTTCCTTCCAGATCTGCCCTTTTAAAATGCAACAGCCATCCTCCCCACCGTCCCTTTCCTTCCTGATCTGCCCTTTTAAAATGCAACTGCCAGCCTCTCCACCCCCATTTTCCTAACTATCTGCACCTTTTTAAAATGCCACTGCCACCTCCCCACCCCCATTTCCTTTCCGAACTGCCTTTAAAATGCAACTGCCAGCCTCCCCCCACCCACATTTCCTTCTGTTCTGCCCTTTTAAAATGCAACTCCAGCCCCACAGACTACCCCATTTCCTCCTGATCTGCCCTTTTATAATGCAACCTGCAGCTCCCCACCCCCATTTCCTTCCTGATCTGCCCTTTTAATTAAAGCAACTGCCAGCCTCCACACCCCCAATTTCCTTCCTGACTGGCCCTTTTAAAATGCAACTGCCAGCCTCTCCCCCACCCCCCATATCCTTCCTGATCTGCCCTTTTAAAATGCAACTGCACCTCCCCACCACCCATTTCCTCTGATTTCTCTGCCTTTAAAATGCAACGCCACCTCCCCACCCCCATTTCCTTCCTGATCGCCCCTTATAAAATGCAGGAATCTGCCAGCCCTCCCACTCCCCATTTCCATCCTGATCTGCCCTTTTAAATGCAATCGGCCCAGCCACCCCACCCCCATTTCCTTCCTGATCTGCCCTTATTAAAATGCAACTGCCAGCCCCCCACCCCCATTCCGCTTCCTGACTGCCCTTTTTAAAAATGCACTGAGCATCCACCCCACCCCCATTTCCTTCCTGATCAGCCTTTGAAAAATGCAACTGCCAGCCTCCCACCCCCAATTCCTTCTGATCTGCCCTTTAAAAAAAATGGCAACTGCCAGCCTCCCCACCCCCCATTTCCTTCCTGATCTGCCCTTTTTAAAATGCAACTGCCAGCCCTCCCCCACCCCGTTTCCTTCCCTGGTCTGCCCTTTAAAATGCAACTGCCAGCCTCCCCACCCCCATTTCTTCCTGATCTGCCCTTTTTAAATAAATGCAACTGCCATCCTCCCCACCCCCCATTTCCTTCCTGATCTGCCCTTGTTAAAAATGCAACCGCCAGCTCCCCCACCCCCACATTACCTTCTGTCTGCCCATTTAAAATGCAACTGCCAGCCTCCCCACCCCAATTCCTTCCTGATCTGCCCTTTTAAAAATGCAACTGCCAGCCTCCCCACCCCCATTTCCTTCCTGATCTGCCTTTTAAAATGCAACAGCCAGCCTCCCACCACCTCATTTTCTCCTGATCTGCCCTTTAAAATGCAACTGCCAGCCTCCCCACCCCCCCCATTTCCTTCCTGACTGCCCTTTTAAAATGCAACTGCCAAGCCTCCCCCACCCCCATATTCCATCCTGATCTGCCCTTTAAAAATGCAACTGCCACCACACCACCCCCATTTCCTCCTGATCTGCCCTTTTAAAATGCAACTGCCAGCCTCCCCACCCCCCCATTTCCTCCTGATCTCTGCCCCCTTTTAAAATGCAACTGCCAACCCACCCACCACCCATTCCTTCCTGCTCTGCCCTTTTAAAATGGCAACTTGCCAGCCTCCCCACCCCCATTTCCTTCACTGATCTTCCCTTAAAATGCAAATGGGCAGCCATCCCCACCCCCATTTCCTTCCTGATCTGCCTTTTAAAATGCAACTGCCAGCCACCCACCCCCATTACCTTCCTGATCTGCTGCCCTTTAAAAATGCAACTGCCACCTCCCCACGCCGCCCATTTCCTTCCTGCTCTGCCCTTTATAAATGCAACGCCAGCCTTACCCCACCCCCCATTTCCTTCCTGATCTGCCCTTTTAAAATGCAACGCCAGCCCTCCCCACACCCCATTTCCATCCTGATCTGCCCTTTAAAAATGCAACAGCCAGCCTCCCACCCCCATTTCCTTCCAGATCGGCCCTTTTTCAAAATGCAACTGCCACCTCCCCATCCCCCATTTCCTTCGCTGAATCTGCCCTTTTAAAATGAACTGCCAGCCTCCCCACCCCCATTTCCTTCCTGACTCTGCCCCTTTTAAATGCAACTGCCCACCTCCCCCACCCCAATTCCATTCCTGATCTGCCCTTTTAAAATGCAACGCCAGCCGCCACACCCCCATTCCTTCCTGATCTGCCCTTTTAAATGCAACTGCCAGCCACCCCACACCCCATTTCCTGTCCTGAATCTGCCCTTTTAAAAATGCCACTCCAGCCTCCCCACCCCATTTTCCTTCCTGATCTCCCTCTAAAATGCAACTGCCAGCCTCCACCACCCCCATTCCTTCTCTGATCTGCCTTTTAAAATGCAACAGCCACCTCCCACCCCCATTTCCTTCCTGATCTCCCTTTAAAATCAACTGCAGCCTCCACCACCCCCATTACCTTCCTGATGCTGGATCTGCCCTTTAAAATGCAACTGCCAGGCCACCCCCACCCTCCATTTCCTTCCAGTCAGCCCTTTAAAATGCAACTGCCAGCCTCCCCACCCCCATTTCCTTCCTGATTGCCCTTTAAAAAAGCAATGCCGCCTCCTCCCACCGCCCATTTCTTCCTGGATCTGCCCTTTTAAAATCAACGCCAGCCTCCCCACCCCCAATTACCTTCCTAGATCTGCCCTTTTAAAATGCAAACTGCCAGCCTCCCCACCCGCCATTACGCTTCATGGTCTGCCCTTTTAAATGCAACTGCCAAGCCTCCCCACCCCATATCCTTCCTGATCTGCCCTTTTAAAATGCACTGGGCCAGCCTCCCCAGCCCTCATTTCCCTTCCTGATCAGCCCTTTTAAAATGCACTGCCAGCCTCCCCAGCCCCCATTTCCTTCCTGATCTGCCCTTTAAGAATGCAACTGCCATCCTCGTCCGACACCCCCATGTTCCTTTCCTGTCTCCCCTTTTAAAATGCAACTGCCCGCCTCCCACCCCCCTTTCCTTCCTGAATCTGCCTTTTAAAATCAACTGCCAGCCTCGCCCACCCCCATATTCCTTCCTGATCTGCCCTTTTAAAATGCAACAGCCAGCCTCCCCACCCCCCCCCCATTTCCTTCCTGATCTGCCCTTTTAAAAAATACCACTGCCACCTCCCCACCCCCATTATCCTTCCTGATCTGCCCTTTTAAAATGCAACTGCCAAGCCTCCCTCACCCCCTTTCCCTTCCTGATCTGCCCGTTTAAAATGCAACTGCCGAGCCATCCCCAGCCCCATTTCCTTCCTGAACTGCCCTTTTTAAAATGCAACTGCCAGCCTCCCCATCCCCAATTCTTCCTGACTGCCCTTTTAATAAAATGCAACTGCCAGCCTCCACACCCCCATTTTTCCTTCCTGATCTGCCCTATTATAAAAATGGCAACTGCAGCCTCCCCACCCCTCCCATTACCTTCCTGATCTGGCCCTTTTAAAAATGCAACTGCCAGCCTCCCGCACTCCCCATTATCCTTCTGAATCTGCCCTTTAAAAATTAACAACTGCCAGCCACCCCACCCCCATTTCCTTCCTGTCTGCCCTTTAAAATGCAACGCCAGCCTCCCCACCCGGGCCCATATTCCTTCCTGATCTGCCCTTTAAAATGCAACTGCAGCCTCCCCACCCCCAATTCCCTTCTGATCTGCCCTTTTAAAATGCAACTGCAGCCTCCCCACCCCCATTTCCTTCCTATCTGCCCTTTTAAAATGCAACTGGCCATCCTCCCCACCCCCCCCCATTTTCCTTCCTGATCCAGCCCTTTTAAAATGCAAACTGCCAGCCCTCCTCCACCCCCATATTCCTTCCTGAACCTTCCCTTTTAAAATTCAACTGCCAGCCTCCCCACCCCCATTTCCTTCCTGGATCTGCCTTTTAAAAAATGCAACTGCCAGCCTCCCCACCCCCATTTCCTTCCTGATCTGCCCTTATAAAATGCAACTGCCAGCCTCCCCACCCCCATATGCTTCCTGATCTCCCTTTTAAATGCCACAGCCACCCTCCCCCACCCCCATTTCCTTCCTGATCTGCACAATTAAAATCAAGCTGCCAGCCCTCCCCACCCCCATTTCCCTTCCTGCTGCCCTTTTAAAATGCAACAAGCCACCTCCCCACTCTCCCATTTCCTTCCTGATCTGCCCTTTTAAATGCAACTGCCAGCCCTCCCCCACCCCCATTACCTTCCTGAATCTGCCCTTTTAAAATGCAACTGGCCAGCCTCCCCACCCCATTTCCTTCTGATCAGCCCTTTAAAAATGCAAAACTGCCAGCCTGTCCCCCACCCCCATTTCCTTCCTGGTCCTGCCCATTTAAAAATGCAACTGCCAGCCTCCCCCCACCCCCATATCCCTCCTGAACTGCCCTTTAAAATGCAACTGCCAGCCTGACCCAACCCGACATAATTGGTGTTATGGATCTCTTCCTGAATGATCTGCCCTTTTAAAATGCAACTGCCAGCCTCCCCACCCGGCCATTTCCCACTGATCTGGTGCCCTTTTAAAATATGCAACTGCCAGCCGAGTCCCCACCATATGTCGCCCATTTCCTTCCTGACTGCCCTTTTAAAAATGCGACATCTGCCGCCACACCACCGGTAATAGTGACCCATACCTCCTGATTCTGCCCTTTTTAAAAAGCAACAGCCCAGCCCTTATCCCCACCCCCAATTTCTTTCCTGATCTGCCCTTTTTTAAAATGCAACAGCCAACCTCCCCACCCCCATTTCCTTCCTGATCTGCCCTTTTAAAATGCAAACTGGCCAGCCTCCACACCCCCATTTCTTCCAGATCTGCATCCTTTTTAAAAATGCAACTGCCAGCCTCGCCACCCCCATTTCCTTCCTGATCAGCCCTTTTTAAAATGCAACTGCCAGCCTCCCCACCCCCATTTCCTTCCTGATCTGCCCCATTTAAAATGCAACGCCAGGTTCGCTCCCCACCGCCCATTTCCTTCCCTGATCTGCCCTTTTAAAATGCAACTGCCAGCCTCCCCACCCCCATTTCCTTCCTGATCTGCCCTTTTAAATGCAACTGCCAGCCTCCCCACCCCCATTATCTTCCTGATCTGCCCTTTAAAATGCAACTGCCAGCCTCCCTACCACTCCATATTCCTTCCTGATCTGCCCTTTTAAAAATGCAACTGCCAGCCTCCCACCCCCTATTCCTTCCTGATCTGCCCTCTTTTTAAAAATGCAACAGCCAGCCTCCCCACCCCCAATTCCTTCCTGATCTGGCCCTATTTAAAATGCAACTGTAGGCCGAGCCTTCCCCACCCCCATTACCTTGTCCTGATCTGCCCTTTTAAATGTAGCAACTGTAGCTGCCAGGGCTCTCCCCATCCCCATATCCCTTCCAGAATCATGCCCTTTTAAAAAAATGCAACTGCACCTCCCCCACACATTTCCTTCCCTGATCTGCCCTTTTAAAATCAACGGCCAGCCTCCCCACCCCCATTTCCTTCTGATCTGCCCTTTTAAAAATGCAACTGCCACCCAGCCTCCCCAGCCCCATTTCCTTCCTATCTGCCCTATTAAAATGCAACCTGCCAGCCTCCCCACCCCCATTTCATCCTGATTCTGCCCCTTTTAAAATCAATCAGCCAGCCTCCCACCCCCATTTCTTCCTGATCTGCCATTTTAAAATGCAACTGCCACCTCCACGACCCCCATTTCCTTCCTGAACTGCCCTTTTAAAATGCAACAGCCACCACCCCACCCCCATTTCCTCCTGATCTGCCCTTTTTAAAATGCAACTGCCAGCCCCCCACCCCCACTTTCCCTTCCTGATCTTCCCTCTGAAAATGCCACTGCCAGACTCCCCACCCCCATTCTTTCCTGATCTGCCTTTTAAAATGCAACTAACTGACAACGCTCCCCCAACCCCACCATTTCCTCCTGACTGCCCTTTTAAAAAGCCACAGCCAGCCACCCCACCCCCATTACTTCCTGATCTGGCCCTTTTAAAATCAACTGCCAGCCTCCCCACCCCCAATTCCATCCATGGTCTGCCCTTTTAAAAAGGCCAACTGCAGCCTCCCCACCCCCCCATTTCCTTCCTGTCTGCCCTTTAAAATGCAACCTGCCAGCCTCCCCACCCCCATTTCCTTCCTGATCTCCCTTATTTAAAATGCAACTGCCAGCCTCCCCACCCCCATTTTTCCTTCCTGATCTGCCCTTTTAAAATGCAACAGCCAGCCTCCCCACCCCCATTTCCTTCCCTGCTCGTGTGCCTTTTAAAATGCAAATGCCAGCCTCTCCCAGCCCCCCAATTCCTTCTGATCAGCCCATTTAAAATGCAACTGCCAGCCTCCCCAGGCCCCATTTTCTTCCTGATCTGCCCTTTTAAAATGCAAAACTGCCAGCCTCCCCACCCCCATTTCCCTTCCCTGAAAGCTGCCCTTTTAAAATGCAACTGCCAGTCTCCCCTCCCCCAGTGCCTTCCTGATTGCCCTTTAAAATGCAACTGCCAGCCCCTCCCCACCCCCATTTCCATCCTGATCTGCCCTTTAAAATGCAACTTGCCAGCCCCCCCACCCCATTTCCTGCCTGATCTGCCCTTTTAAAATGCAACTGCCAGCACTCCCCACCCCCATTTCCTTTCCTGAATGCCCTTATAAAAAATGCAACTGCCACCTCCCCACCACCCATTTCTTCCTGCTCTGCCCCTTTTAAAAAGCAACTGCCAGCTTCCCCACCCCCCATATTTATACCCACATCCTAGAGGTTCTCTGCCCTTTAAAAATGCAACTTGCCAGCCTCCCCCACCCTCCATATTCCTTCCTTGATCTGCGTTTTAAAATGCAACTGCCAGCCTCCCCACACCCCATTTCCATCCTGATCTGCCCTTTTAAAGATGCAACTGCCAGCCTCCTCCCCAGCCCCCATTTCCTTCCACAGATCTGCCCTTTTAAAAAAACTGCAACTGCCACCTCCCCACCCCAATTTCCTTCTCTGATCTCCCTTTTAAATGCAACAGCCAGCCTACCCCCACCCCCTTTTCCTTTCCTGAACTGCCCCTTTTAAAATGCAACTGCCAGCCTCGCCCCACCCCCATTTCCTTTCCTGATCTGCCATTTAAAATGCAACTGCCAGCCACCCCACCCCCATTCTTCACTGATTTCTGCCCTTTTAAATCAAACTGCCAGCCTCCCCACCCCCCATTGTCCTTCTGATCTGCCCCTTTTAAAAATGCAACTGCCACCTCCCCAGCCCCATTTCTTCCTGAACTTGCCCGTTTTAAAAATCCAACTGCCAGCCTCCCCCAGCCCCAACTCCTTCCTGATCTGCCTCTTTTAAAATGCAACTTGCCAGCCTCTCCCTGCCAGCCTCCCCATCCCCATTTCCTTCCTGATCTGCCCATTTAAAATGCAACTGCCAGCCTCCCCACCCCTATTTTAGGTTATTTTTCATTTCCTTCCTGATCTGCCCTATTAAAATGCAACTGCCAGCCTCCCCCACCCCCATTTCCTTCCTGATCTGCCCCTTTTAAAATGCAACTGCCAGCCTCCCACCCCCATAACCTTCCTGACTGCCCTTTTAAAAAATGCAACTGCCAGCCTCCCCACCCATTTCCTTCCTGATCTGCCCTTTTAAAATGCCACAAGCCACCCTCCCCCACCACCCAATTCCTTCTGATCTGCCCTTTTAAAAAAATGCAAACGCAGCCTCCCCACCCCCATTTCCTTCCTGATCTGCCCCTTTTAAAATGCAACTGCCAGCCTTCCCCACTCCCGCATTCCTTCCTGATCTGCCCTTTTAAAATGGCAACGTGGGGGGTGTGACTGCCAGCCTGCTGCCCAGCTGCCCCCATGGTAGTCCTTCCTGAGTATATATATTATCGGCCCTTGAGGATTAAAATGCAACTGCCAGCCTCCCCACCCACATTTCCTTCCCTGATCTGCCCTTTTTAAATGCAACCCAGCTACCACACCCTCCATTTCCTTCCGATCTGCCACTTTTAAAATGCAACTGCCAGCCTCCCCACCCCCCCCATTTCCTTCCTGATCTGCCCTTTATAAAATGCAACTGCAGCCTCCACAGCCCCCATTTCCTTCCCTGATCTGCCCTTTTAAAATGCAACTGCCAGCCTCCCACCCCCATTTCCTTCCTGATTCTGCCCTTTTAAAATGGCCAACTGCCAGCCTCCCACCCCCATTTCCTTTCCTGATCCTCCCTTTAACGAATGCAACTGCAGCCCTCCCACCTCCCCCATATCCTTCCTGATCTGCCCTTATAACATGCAACTGGCCAGCCTCCCTCACCCCCATTACGCTTCTGATCTGCCCTTTTAACATGCAACTGCCACCTCCCCACCCCCAATTCCTTCCAGATCCTGCCCATTTAACAATGAACTGCCAGCCTCCCACCCCCAATTCCTTCCTGATCTGCCCTTTTAAAAATGCAACTGCCAGCCTCCCCACCCGCATTTCCATCCTGATCTGCCCTTTTAAAAAATGCAACTGCCACCTCCCCTAGTTCCCCCATTTCCTACCTGCTCTGCCCTTTAAAATCTACTGCCAGCCTCCCCACCCCCCATTTCCTCCTGAATCTGCCTTTTTTAAAATGCAACTGGCAGCCTCCCCACCCCCATTTCCTTCCCTGGTCTGCCCTTTTAAAAACAACTGCCAGCCTCCCCACCCCCATTTCATTCCTTCTCTGCCCTTTTAAAATGGGCAACTACTGCCACCCCCACCCCCAATTCCTTCCTGATCTGCCCTTTTAAAAATGCAACTGCCAGCCTCACTCCCACCCCCATTTCCCTTCCTGACTGCCCCTTTTTAAAATGCAAACTGCCAGCCTCCCCACCCCCATTTCCTTCTGATCTGCCCCATTTTAAAATGCAACTCCGCCAGCCTCCCCACCCCCATTTCCTTCCTTCTGATCTGGGCCCTTTTAAAATGCCAACTGCCAGCCCTCCCCACCCCCAGTTCCTTCCTGACGCCCTTTTAAATGCAACTGGCAGCCCCCCACCCCCATTCCTTCCTGATCTGCCCTTTAAAATGCATCTGCCAGCTCCACACCGCCCCCCATTTCCTTCCTGATCTCCCTTTTAAAATGCAACTTGCCAGCCTCCCCCACCCCCATTTCCCTTCTGATCTGCTGCCCTTTTAAAATCAACTGCAGCCTCCCCACCCCCATTATTCCTTCCTATCTGCCCTTTTTTAAAATGCAACTGCCAGCCTCCCCACTCCCCAATTCCTTCCTGATCTAGCCCTTTAAAATGCAACTGCCACCTCCCCCACGCCCCATTTCCTTCCTGATCTGCCCTTTTTAAAATGAACAGCCACCTCCCCACCCCCATTTCCTTCCTGATCTCCCATTTTAAAATGCAACTGCCAGCCTCCCCACCCCCATTTCCCTTCCGATCTGCCCTTTTAAATGCAACTAGCCAGTCCCTCGCCACCCCCGATATCCTTCCTGATCCTGCCCTTTTACAATCAACTACCACCTCCCCACCCCCATTTCCTTCCTGATCTTCCCATTTAAAAATGCAACTGCCCCCTCCCCACCCCCATTTCCTTCCTGATCTGCCCATTTTAATGCGCACACCAGCCTCCCACCCCTCATTTCCATCCTGATCTGCCCTTTTAAAAAATGCAACTGCCAGCTCCCCACCCCCATTACCTTCTGATCTGCCCTTTTAAAATGCAACTGCCACCTCCCCCACCCCATTTCCTTACTGGTCTCCCTTTTAAATCAACTGCCAGCCTCCCCACCCCCATTTTCCTTCCTGATCTGCCCTTTTTAAATGCAACAGCCAGCCACCCCACCCCCATTTCCTTCCTGATCTGCCCTTTTAAAAAATGCAACGCCACCTCCCCACCCCCATTTTCTTCCTGATCTGCCCTTTTAAAAATGCAACTGCCAGCCTCCCCCACCGCCTCATTTCCCTTCCTGAACAGCCCTATTAAAATGCAACAGCCAGCCTCCGCCACCACCCCATTTCCCTTCTGATCTGCCCTTTTAAAATGCAACTGCCACTCCCCACCGCCCTCCCCACCCCCATTTCCTTCTCTGATCTCCTGCCCTTTTAAAATGCAAGTGCAACTGCCAGCCTCCCACCCCCATTTCCTTCTGAGATCTGCCCTTTTAAAATGCAACAGCCAAACCTCCCCACCCCATTTCTTCCTGATAGCCATTCTTTTTTTAAAAATGCAACTGCCAGCCTCCCCCAACCCCCATTTCCTTCCTGATCTCCCTTTTAAAAATGCAGACTTGCCAGCCTCCCACCCACCAATTTCCTTCCTGATCTGCCCTTTTAAAATCAACAATGCCAGCCTCCCCAACCCCATTCCTTCCTGATCTGCCCCTTTTAAAAATGCAACTGCCAGCCTCCCCACCCCCAATCCTTCCCTGATCTGCCCTTTTAAACATGCAACTGCCACCTCTCCCACCCCCCATTTCCTTCCTGAACTGCCACTTTTAAAATGCAACTGCCACCACCCCACCCCACCTTTCCTACCTGATCTGCCCCTTTTAAAATGCAACTGCCAGCCACCCCACCCCCATTTCCTTCCTGATCTGCCCTTTTAAAATGCAACTGCCAGCCTCCCCACCCCCCATTTCCTTCCTGATCTGCCATTTTAAAATGCAACTGCCAGCCTCCCCACCCCCATTATCCTCTATCCCTGATCGCCCTTTTAAAATGCAACTGCCAGCCTCCCACCCCATTTCCTTCCTGATCTGCCCTTTAAAAATGCAATTGGCCAGCCTCCACACCCCCCTTTTTCCTTTCCTGATCTGCCCTTTAAAATGCAACTGCCTGCCTCCCCACCCCCATTTTCCCTTCTGATCTGCCCTGTTAAAATGCAACTGCCAGCCTCCCCACCCCCATTGCCCTTCTGATCTGCCCCTCTAATATGCAACTGCCAGCCTCCCCACCCCCCATTTCCTTCCAGATCTGCCCTTTAAAATGCAACTGCCAGCCTCCCCACCCCCATTTCCTTCCTGATCTGCCCCTTTTAAAATGCAACTGCCACCTCCGCCACCCCCATTTCCTTCCTGATCAGCCCGTTTAAAATGCAACTGCCAGCCTCCCCACCCCCATTTCCTTCCAGGTCTGCCCCTTTTATAAATGCAACCTCCAGCCATCCCCACCCCCATTTCCTTCCTGAACTGCCCTTTTAAAATGCAATTGCCAGCCTCCCACGCCCGCAATTTCCTTCCTGATCTCCCTTTTAAAATGCTAACTGCCAGCCCTCCCCCAACCCACCACCCCCATTTCCTCCGACTGCCCTTTTAAAATGCAACTGCCAGCCTCCCCACTCCCCATTTCCTTCCTGATCGCCCTTTTAAATATGCTACTGCAGCCTCCCCAACCCCAATTCCTTCCTGGTCTGCCCGTTTAAAATGCAACTGCCAGCCTCCCCACCCCCATTTCCTTCCTGATCTGCCCCTTTTTAAAATTCCCAACTGCCAGTCCTCCCCACACCCCATTTCCTTCCTGATCTTCCCCTTTAAAATGCAACTGCCAGCCTCCCCACCCCCCATTTCCTTCCTTTGATCTGCCCTTTTAATGCAACTGCCACCAGCCCACCCCCATTTCCTTCCTGGTCTGCCCTTTTAAAATGCAATGCCATCCTCCCCAGCCCTCATTTCTTCTCCTGAATCTGCCCTTTTAAAATGCAACAGCCAGCCTTCCCCAGCCCCATTTCCATCTGATCTGCCCTTATAAAATGCAACTGCCACCTCCCCACCCCATTTCCGTCCTGATCGCCCATATTAAAAATGCAACTGCCATCTCCCCACCCCCAATTTCCTTCCTGATCTGCCTTTTAAAATGACTGCCCAGCCTCCCCACCCTGCCCATTTCCTCCTGATCTGCCCTTTTTAAAATGCAACTGCCAGCCCTCCCCACCCCAGAATCCTTCCTGAACTGCCCATTTAAAATGCAACTGCCAGCCTCCCCACCCCCCCATTTTCCTTCCTGATCAGCCCCTTTTAAAATGCACCTGTCAGCCTCCCACCCCCATTCCTTCCTGATCTGCCCTTTTAAAATGCAACAGCCACCTCCCCACCCCCCATTTCCTTCCTGATCGTGCCCTTTTAAAAATGCAACTGCCAGCCTCCCCACCCCTCAATTCCTTCCTGATCAAGCTTCCCTTTTAAAATGCAACTGCAAGCCCCCCACCCCCATTATTTCCTTCTGATCGCCCTTTAAAAAATGCAACTGCCACCTCCCCACCCCCATTTCCATTCCTGATCTGCCCTTTTAAAAAAATGCAACAGCCAGCCTCCCCACCCCCATTTCCTTCCTGATCTCCCTTATAAAATGCAACTGCCAGCCTCCCCACCACCATTTCCTTCCTGATCTGCCCTTTTAAAATTCAACTGCCAGCCTCCCCACCCCCATTACCTTCCTGATCTGCCCTTTTTAAAATGCTAACTGCCATCCTCCACCCCACCCCCATTTCCTTCCTGATCTGCCGTTTTTAAAAATGCAACTGCCAGCCGTCCCCACTCGCCATTTCCTTCCTGATTCTGCCCTTTTACAATGCAACTACTGCCAGCCTCCCCACCCCCATTTCCTTCCAGATCTGGCCCTTTTAAAATGCCAACTTGCCAGCCTCCCCACCCCCATTTCCTATCCTGATCTCCCTTTTTTAAAATGCAACTGCCACGCCTCCCCACCCCCCATTTCCTTCCTGATCTGCCCTTTTAAAATGCAACTGCCAGCCTCCCCACCCATCCCATTTCCTTCCTGATCTGCCTTTAAAATGCAACCTGCCCAGCCTCCCCACCCCCAATTCCCCTTCGCCTGATCTGCCCTTTTAAAATGCAACTGCCAGCCTCCCCCACTCCCCATTTCCTTCCTGAATCTGCCCCCTTTAAAATGCAACTACCAGCCTCCCCAGCCCCCTTTCCTTCCTGAACTTCCTTTTAAATCCAACTGCCAGCCTCCCCAAGCCCCATTTCCTTCCTGATCTGCCCTTTTAAAAATGCAACTGCCAGCCTCCCATCTCCCCATTTAGCCTTCCTGATCGCCCTTTTAAAATGCAACTGCCATCCTCCCCGACCCCCAATTCCTTCCTGCTCTGCCTTTTAAAATCAACTGCCAGCCTCCCCCCCATTTCCTTCCTGATCTCCCTTTAAAATGCAACACCAGCCTCCCCCCACCCCCATCTTCCTTCCTGATCTGCCCTTTTAAAATAGCAACTGCCCAGCCTCCCCCACCCCCAATTCCTTCCCTGATCTGCCCCTTTTTTAATAAATGGCAACTGCCAAGCCTCCCCCACCCCCATTTTCCTTCTGAATCTGCCCTTTTAAAATTCAACTGCCAGCCTCCCCACCCCCATTTCCTTCCTGATCTGCCCTTAAAATGCAACTGCCACCTCCCCCACCCCCATTTATCCTTCCTGAACTGCCCTTTTTTAAAATGCCACTGCCCAGCCTCAACCCACCCCATTTCCATCCTGATTCTTGGCCCTTATAAGAATGCAACTGCCAGCCTCCACCACCCACATTTCCTTCCTGATTCTGCCAATTTAAAATGCAACTGCCAGCCTCCGCAACCCCCATTTCCTTCCTGATCTGCCCTTTTAAAATGCAATCTGCCAGCCTCTCCCCACCCCCATTCCTTTCCTGAACTGCCCATTTAAAATGCAACTAGCCACCTCCACACCCCCATTTCCATCCTGATCTGCCCTTTTAAAATCATCTCCACCTCCCCACCCCCATTTACCTTGTAAAATAAAAGAAAAAACTGATCTGCCTTTTAAAAATGCAACTGCCAGCCTCCCCACCCCCATTACCTTCCTGATCTGCCATTTTAAATAATGCAACTGCCAGCCTCCCCACCCCAATTCCCTTCCTGATCTGCCCTTATAAAGACAACGCCAGCCTCTCCCTGAGGAATTGGATTTCACCACACCCCATTTCCTTCCTGAACTGCCCATTTAAAATGCAACTGCCACCTCCCCACCCCCCATTTCCCTTCCTGATCCGCCCTTAAAAATGCAACTGCCAGCCTTCCCCACCCCCCATTTTTCCTTCCGGATCTGCCCTTTTAAAATGCAACAGCCCACCTCCCCACCCCCACTTCCTTCCTGATCTGCCTTGTTAAATGCAACTGCCACCTCCCCTCCCCCATTTCCTTCCTGATCGCCCTTTTAAAAGGCCAACTGCCCAGGCCTCCCCACCCCCTTTCCTTCCTGATCTGTCCCTTTTTAAAATGCAACTGCCTGCCTCCCCACCCCCATTTCCTTCCTGTCTGGCCCTTATAAAATGCAACTGCCAGCCACCCCCCCGCCCATTTCCTTCCTGATCTGCCCATTTTAAAATGCAACAGCCAGCCACCTCCCCACTCCCCCATTCCTTCCTGAATCTGCCCATTTTAAAATGCAACATGCCACCTCCCCACCCCCCCAGTTTTCCTTCCTGGTCTGCCCATTTAAAATGCAACTGCCAGCCTCCCCACCCCCAATTACCTCCTGATCTGCCCTTTTAAAATGCAACTGCCAGCACTCCCCACCCCCTTTTCCTTTCCTGATCCTTGCCCTTTTAAAATGCAACTGGCCATCCCTCCCCACGCCCCCCATTTTCTTCCTATCTGCACGTTTTAAAAATGCAACAGCCAGCCCCCCTCCCCGTTGCCCCACCCCCCCCATTTCCTTCCAGATCTGCCCTTAAAATGCAACTGCCCAGCCATCCCCACCCCCATTACCTTCCAGATCTGCCCTTTTAAAATGCAACTGCCAGCCTCCCCCCCCCATATCCTTTCCTGATCTGGTCCCTTTTAAAAATCAACTGCAGCCTCCTCCCCACACCCCCATTTCCTTCCTGATCTGCCCATTTAAAATGCAACTGCCACCTCCCCACCGCCCTATTTATTCCTTTCCTGATCAGCCGCTTTATTAAAATGGCAACTGCCAGCCTCCCCCACCCCCCATTTCCTCTGATCAGCCAATTAAATTGCACACTGGCAGCCTCCCCACCCGCCCATTTCCATCCTGACTGCCCTTTTAAATGCAACTGCAGCCTCCCCACCCCCAATTTCCTATCCTGATCAGCCCTATTCAAATGCAACTGCCAGCCTCCCCACCCCCATTTCCTTCCCTGATCTGCCCCTATAAAATGCAACTGCCAGCCTCCCCACCCCCATTTCCTTCCTGATCTGCCCTTTTAAAATGCAACAGCAGCCCCCCCAACCCCCATTTCCATCCAGATCTGCCCTTTTAAAATGCAACTGCCAGCCACCCCACCCCCATTTCCTTCCTGATCTCCCTTTTAAAAATGCAACTGCCAGCCGCCCCACCCCCATTTCCTTCCTGAACTCCCTTTTAAAATGCAACTGCCAGCCTCCCCACCCCCAATTCCATCCTGAACTGACCCTTTTTAAAATGCAACTGCCAGCCTCCCCCCCCCCATTTCCTTCCTGATCTGCTGCCCTTTTTAAAATGCAACTGCCAGCCTCCCCACCCCCATATCCTTCCTGATCTGCCCTTATACAATGCAACTGCCAGCCACCCCACCCCATTTCCTTCCTGATCTGCCCTTTTAAAATGCAACTGCCAGCCTCCCCGACCCCCATTTCCCTTCTGATCTCAGCGCGAAAATCACTGCCAGCCCCCCCACCCCATTTTCCTTCCTGATCTGCCCTTTAAAATGCAACTGCCAGCCTTCACCTCCCCACCCCCATTTCCTTCCTGATCTGCCCTTTTAAAATGCAACTGCCACCCTCCCCACCCCCATTTTCCTTCCTGATCTGCCCTGTTATAAAATGTCAACTGCCAGCCTCCCCACCCCCATTATTCCTTCCTGGTCGGCCCTTATAAAAAATGCAACTTGCCATCCTCCCCACCCCCATACCTTCTGATCTGCCCTTATTAAAATGCAATTGCCAGCCTCCCCACCCCCCATTTCCTCCTGAACTGCCCTTTTAAAATGCAACTATGCCAGCCTCCCCAACCGCGCCATTTTCCATCCTGATCGCCCTGTTAAAATGCAACTGCCAGCCTCCTCCCACCGACCCATTTCCTTCCTGTCTGGCCTTTAAAATGCAACTGCCAGCCTCCCAGCCCGATTTCCTACCTGATCTGCCCTTTTAAAATGCAACTAGCCACCTCCCCCAGCCCCATTTCCATCCTGAAGCGTGCCCTTTCAAATGCAACTGCCAGCCGTCCCACCCATTCCTTCCTGATCTTCCCATTAAAATGCAACTGGCCACCACCCCACCCCCATTTCCTTCCTATCTCCCCTATTTAAATGGCAACAGCCACCTCATCCCCACCCCCATTATCCTTCCTGATCTGGCCTTTTAAAAAAGCAACAGCCCGCCCACCCCACCCGCCCATTTCTTCCTGATCTGCCCTTTTAAAATGCAACTGCCGCCTCCCCCACGCCACCATTTCCTTCCCTGAACTTCCCTTGTTTAAAATGCAACTGGCCCAGCCTCCCCACCACCCCATTTTCCTTCCTGATCTGCCCTTTTAAAATGCAACTGCCAGCCTCCTACCCAGCCCCATTATTCCTTCCTGATCTGCCCTTTTAAAATGCAACTGCCAGCCTTCCCCCAGCCCCATTTTCCTTCTGATCTGGCCTTTTATAAAATGCAACTGCCAGCCTCCCTCCCCATCCCCATTTCCTTCATCCTGAATCTCCCTTTTAAACTGCAACTGCCAGCCTCCACACCCCATTTTCCTTCTGAACTTCCCTTTAAAATGCAACTGCCAGCCACCCCCCCCACCATTTCCTTCCTGGAACTGCCCTTTTTTAAAATGCAACTGCCAGCCTCCCCACCCCCATTTCCTTCCAGATCTGCCCTTTTAAAAATGCAACTGCCAGCCTCCTCCCCACCCCCCATTTCCTTCCTAGATACTGCCCTTTTAAAATGCAACTGCCAGCCTCCCCACCCCCATTTTCCTTCCTGATCTGCCATTTTTAAAAATGCAACAGCCAGCCTCCTCCCACCCCCTTTCCTTCCCTGAACTGCCCTTTTAAAAACGCAACTGCCAGCCCGCCACACCCACCCCCATATCCTTCAGAACTCCTTATAAAATGCAACTGCCAGCCTCCTCCCCACCCCATTTCCTTTCCTGATCTGCCGCTTTAAAATGCAACTGCCAGCCCGTCCCCACCGCCCATTTTCCATCCTGCATCAGCCCTTTTAAAATGCAACTGCCAGCCTCCCCACCCCCCATTTTCCTTCCTGATCTGCCCTTTTAAAATGCAACTCTGCCAGCCCTGGGAGAGTCGCCCCACCCCCATTTCCTTCCTGATCTGCCCTTATAAAAATGCAACTCTGCCAGCCTCCCCCCACCCCCCATTGCTATCCAGACTGCCCTTTTAAAATGCAACTGCCAGCCTCCCCACCCCCCATTTCCTTCCTGATCTGCACCCCTATTAAAATGCAACTGCCAGCCTCCCACCCCCCCATTTCCTTCCTGATCTGCCCTTTTAAAATGCAACTGCCAGCCTCCCCACCCCCCATATACACTCCTGAACTGCCCTTTTAAATGCAACTCCAGCCTGCCCCACCCCCATTCCATTCCGATCTGCCCTATAAAAATTGCAACTGCCAGCCCTCCCCACCCCCATTTCCCTTTCCTGATCTGCCGCTGTTTAAAAATGCAACTGCCAGCCCCCCACCCCCATTTCCTTCCTGGACTGCCCTTTTAAAAATGCAACTGCCAGCCTCCCACCCCCATTTCCTTCCTGATCTGCCCCTTTTAAAAATGCACTGCCAGCCTCCCCACCCCCATTTTCCTTCCTGATCTGCCCTTTAAAATGCAACTGCCACCCTCCCCACCCCCATTTCCTTCCTGACTGCCCTTTTAAAATCAACTGCCAGCCTCCCCACCACCCCCACCCATTTCCTTCCTGATCTCCCTTTATAAAATGCAACTGCCAGCCTCCCCATCCCCCATTCCCTTCCTGATTTCTGCTGCCCTTTTAAAATGCAACTGCCAGCCTCCCCACCCCCATTATTCTTTCCTGACTGCCCTTTTAAAATGCAACTGCCACCTCCCCACCCCCAATTCCTTCCTGACGCCTTTTAAAATGCAACTGCCAGCCTCCACACCCCCCATTAACCTTCCTGATCTGCCCTTTTAAATGGGGGCACTGCCATCCCGCCACCTCCCATTTCCTTCCTGATCTGCCCTTTAAATGCAACAGCCACCTCGGCCTCCCCACCCCCAATTCCATCCTGTAACTGCCCTTTTAAAATGCAAACTGCCAGTTCCCCACCGCCATTCCATCCTGAACTGCCCTTTAAAATGCAACTGCCACCCCCCACCCCCATTTCCTTCCTGAATCTGCCTTTTAAAATGCAACAGCAAGCCTCCCCCACCCCCATTTCCCTCTGAGCTGCCTTTTAAAGATGCAACTGCCGAGCCGTCCCCACCCCCATATCCTTCCCTGATCTGGCCCTTTTAAAATGCAACTGCCCGCCACCCCCACCCCCATTTCCTTCCTGATCTGCCCTTTATAAATTGGCAACTGCCAGCCGTCCCCACCCCCATTTCCTTCCTGATCTGCCTTTTAAATGCAACTGCCAGCCTCACCCCACCCCCATTTCCTTTTCCTCCTGATTCTGCCCGTTTAAAATGCAACTGCCAGCCTCCCCATCCCCATTTCCTTCCTGATCTGGCCCTTTTAAAATGCAACTGCCAGCCTCCCCACCGCCACAATTCCTTCCTGATCTGCCCTTTTAAAAAATGCCAACCTGCCAGCCTCGCCAGCCTTCCCCACCCCCATTTCCTTCCTGTCTGCCCTTTTAAAAATGCAACTCCCACCTCCTCCCCAGCCACCATTTCCTTCCTGATCTGCCCATTTAAAATGCAACTGCCAGCCTCCCCAACCCCATTTCCTTCCCTGATCTGCCCTTTTAAAATGCAACTGCCAGCCCCCCACCCCATTTTCTTCCTGATCTGCCCATTTAAAAAGCACAGCCAGCCTCCCAACCCCCCCATTTCCTTCCTGAACAGCCCTTTTAAAAATGCAACAGCAAGCCTCCCCACCCCCATTTCCCTTCCTGATCTGCCCTTTTAAAATCAACTGCCCGCCTCCCACCCATCCACCATTTCTTCCTGACTGCCCTCTAAAATGCAACTGCCATCCTCCCCACCCCCATTGCCTTCCAGATCTGCCCTTTAAAATGCAACACCAACCTCCCCCACCCCCATTTCCCTTCCTGATCTGCCCTTTTAAAATGCAACTGCCAGCCTCCCCCCACCCCCCTTTCCTCTGATCTGCCCTTTTAAAATGCAACTGTCCAGCCTCCCCACCCCCATTTCCTTCCTGGTCTGCCCTTTTAAAAATGCAACTGCCATAGCCTCCCCACCCCCATATCCTTCCTAGATCTGCCTTTTAAAATGCAACTGCCAGCCTCACCCAACCTGCCCATTCTTCCTGAATCTGCCCTTTTTAAAATGCACTTGCCAGCCACGCCCACCCACCATTTCCTTCCTGATCTGCCCCTTTTAAAATGCAACTGCCAGCCCTCCCACCCCCATTTCCTTCCTGTCTGCCCTTATTAAATGCCACTGCCAGCCCTCCCCAGCCCCCATTTCCTATCTCTGATTTGGCCCTTTTAAAATGCAACTGCCAGCCTCCCCAGCCCATTTATTCTTCCTGGACTGCTCAGGTCCCCTTTTAAAATGCAACTGCCCAGCCTCCCCACCCCCATTTCCTTCCCAGATCTGCCCAATTTAAAATGCAACTGCCAGTCACCCCCACCCCCCGCCATTTCCGTCCCTTATCAGCCCTTTTTAAATGCAACTGCCAGCCTACCCCACCCCCACATTTCCTCCTAATCTGCCTTTTAAAATGCAACGCCACCTCCCCACCCCCATATCCTACTGATCTGCCCATTTTAAAATGCAACCTGCCAGCCACCCCACCCCCATTTCCTCCTTCCTGATACTGCCCTTATAAAATGCAACTGCCAGCCTCCCCCTCACCCCCATATTCCTTCTGATCTGCCCTTTTAAAATGCAACCTGCCAGCCTCCCCACCCCCATTTCCTTTCCTGATCGCTGGGCCCTTTTAAAATGGCAACTGCCAGCCTCCCCACCCCCATTTCCTTCCTGATCTGCCTTTTTAAAATCAAACTAGTACACATTGACTACTCCGGTGGGGATCCCAACAACCCATATCCTTCCTGATCTGCCCTTTTCAAATGCAAACAGGCCAGCCTCCCCACCCCCATTTCACTTCTGATCTGCCCTTTTAAAATGCAAAATGCCAGTCCTCCCCACCCCCATATCCTTCCTGATCTCACCCTTTTTAAAAATGCAACTCTGCCACCTTCCCCCACCCCCCAATTTTCTTCCTGATCTGCCCTTTTAAAAAATGCAACTGCCAGCCTCCCCACACCCCATTTCCTTCCTGATCTGCCCTTTTTAAAATGCAACTGCCAGCCTCCCCCTCCAACACCCCACCCCCATTTCCTTCGCTGATACTGCCCTTATAAAATGCAACTGCAGCCTCCCCACCCCCATATCCTTCTGATCTGCCCTTTTAAAATGCAACTGCCAGCCTCCCCAGCCCCTTTCCCCTTCCGATCTGCCCTTTTAAAATCCAACTGAGCAGCCCCCCAGCCCCATTTCCTTCCATGATCTGCCCTATAAATGCAACTGCCAGCCTCCCCATCCCCATTTCCTCCCGATCTGCCCTTTAAAATGCAATGCCAGCCTCCCACCCCCATTTCTTCGATCTGCCCCTTTTAAAAAGCAACGCCAGCCTCCCCACCCCCATTTCCTTCCGATCTGCCCTTTTAAAATGCCCCCCTGCCAGCCCCGCCTCCCACCCCCTATTCCTTCCTGCATCCCTCCCCATTTTAAATGCAACTGCCAGCCTCCCCACCCCCATTTCCTTCCTGATCTGCCTTTTAAAATGCAACTGCAGCCCTCCCCACCCCATTACCTTCCTGATCTCCCCTTTTAAAATGCAACTGCCTCCCCACCCCCCTTTCCTTCCTGATCTGCCCTTTAAAATGCAACTGCCAGCCTCCCCACCCCCATTTCCCTTCCCGATCTGCCCTTTTAAAAAGCACGGGCCCGCCTCCCACCCCATTTCCCTTCCTATCTGCCCTTTTTTGCATACTGCACTCCCCCCCCCTTTTTTTCTGGATCTCCCTTTAAAATGCAACTGCCAGCCTCCCACCCCCATTTCCTTCCTGATCTGCCCTTTAAAATGCAACTGCCAGCCTCCCCCCCCATTTCCTTCCTGATTGCCCCTTTTTAAAATGCACCCCAGCCCCCCCACCCCATTTTCCCTTTCCCGTCTGCCCTTTAAAATGCAACTGCCAGCCCCCCACCCCATTTCCTTCCTGATCTGCCCTTTTAAAATGCAAATTTGCCAGCCTCCCCAACCCCATTTCCTTCCTGATCTGCCCTTTTAAAATGCAACTGCCAGCCTCCCCACCCCCATTTCCTTCCTGATCTGCCCTTTTAAAATGCAACGCCCGGCCTCCCCACCCCCATTTCCTTCCTGTCTCCCTTTAAAATGCAACGCACCCCC
>JAFLJL010002705.1:0-25375 GCA_018398815.1 Conus ventricosus
TAACCCCCAAACCGGGTGGTTTGGGTGAAGGTAATACTTAATCTTCTGCACTGTGTGCTCTGATATCCTGTCATGATTAAACAATGCATACAGGAAACTTCCACATGATCTACAGGAAGGAAACAGTGGCACTGACCTGATGGTGGTTCTGGTTCTTCAGCGACATCGATTTCAATTTTCACCTCTGACATCACCAGATGATCAGAGAACGCCATGGGGTCACACAGTCTGTAGACACAGTTATACTTGTGTATATACAAATGACACCTTCTTAGGGCCGATTTTTTTTTTCTTTTTTTACACACACACACGCATACAACACATTCACACATATTCCTCTCTCTCTCTCTTGTTTTGTTTGCTTGCTTGTTTGTTTATCTGTAAGTTTCCTTCTGTTTCACCACCCCATGTCATCATTACTTTTATCAATACAATAGTTTGCTTATCATATCATTCTAGAATTAGATTACAATGTTGCTATGTTGAATTGCAGGGGTGAACATTAAGGACTGCCCGACTGCCCGGGACATGTAACCACCTCTGTCGGGCAGGCAGGATGGCTGTCCTAGCCACCCGACCGGGCAAGTCAACATCACATGCCAGTCATTGTTTCTGATCATTGTCTCATTGAGAGCGGGTGTCAAATAGCGAAGACCGCTGTAGGCTAACCCCCAATGTTCCCGCTATCACTGTATCAGTCATAACAAGTTGCAGACAACTGTTGCAACTTTCTGAATATGCTATTTTAGGAACAGTCTTAAATTTGTGAACTGTCCTCTTGCGCGCGGAGTTCGGCAAGTTTCAGCATGGCTGCCAATGAGAAACAAGCGTCACTGTTTTCTTTTGGTGTTTCCTCTCCGACAAACGGAAAGATGAAGAAGAAAAAAGTGAAAAAAAGAAAGAAACAAAAGCGTGATTATGAATCAACTCTTGAGAGGAAGTTTCAGGTTATCTGGAAAAAGGAGTTTCCGTGGTTGACTGTTGACGATGTGGAATCGCCAAAGCAAATGTTTTGCCAGGTGAGTCAAGCTTTTGTTTCGATATTTTGACAGCGTTTGTCTTCGGTCAGTGTGAAATTGAAAACAGTGCTTGGCTGAAAGGAAGATGGGATAGGGGTGGGAGGGAGGAAGTGTGTGCATGACATGTGACATATGTGGGACAGCAGTATTTTGTACATCAACGCACATTTTTTTAATCATTGAGAAAATGAGTTGCTGGAGCCTGGAGTGTGTGTGTGCGTGAAGTAAGTGTGTGAAGTGTGCGTGAGGTGTGTGTGTGTTCGTGAGTGTGTGTCACTGTGTGTGTGTGTGTGTGTGTGTGTGTGTGTGTGTGTGTGTGTGTGTGTGTGTGTGTGTGTGTGTGTGTGTGTGTATGTGTGTGTTTAAATATGTTTTTGAATTCCTAGACACATTTAAAAAAAGATTTGTCACTGGCAAGATGCGGATTTGTCTGTCACTCCTACTTTCGGTTTCACTTTGATGTGCAGTTAGGATACTGTAGACAGTGTGTGTGTGTGTGTGGTGTGTGTGTGTGTGTGTGTGTGTGTGTGTGTGTGTGTGTGTGTGGTGTGTGTGTGGGGTGTGTGTGTGTGTGTGTGTGTGTGTGTGTGGGTGTGTGTGTGTGTGTGTGTGTGTGTGTGTGTGTGTGTGTGTGTGTGTGTGTGTGTGTGTGTGTGTGTGCGCTTGTGTGTGTGTGTGTGTGTTTCTGTGTGTGTGTGCTTGTGTAGAGGGGAAGGGGAAATTGTAATATTCGTTTAAATGGTCAGGTCACTGAAATATCACAGTTTTAATATGTGTGTGTTATAGGGTGCATACAGATGTAAATTTAACATCGTCCGTGCGTATAGCCACAAAACCGGAAGTCGTGGTCCGTGAAAGAACAAAAAGCATTGACGAACGGAAACCGGCAATTTGAAGCCTGGCGTAAACCCGACGACATCGAAGAGGCTGCACGCAGTGCCTTAAACGGTTAGTAAATTGTATGAAATTGTAGACTTGAAAAGTTCTTTGATCGATCTTCAAATATTTTACCCTGTATGTTTGTACAAGTTGCAGTTTTGTGGGTGCGAACCTTTCAAGCTTTTCAGTTTCGGAAATGGCCATGTGCTAGCCTTGCTACTCAAACTCCCTTTGTTTCAAGCCCTTCAGTTTTGAACTGCCACGTGCTAGCTTTGCTGCACAAACTCTCTTTGTTTTCAGATCATTACCATCTCTGTATTGGAAAGAAAATGTAAAATATGTGAAATGTTCAGAATTACCCAGCCATCTAAAGGATTGTGTGGACTACTGTACTTGCAGATTTATTGTTGAAAGACTTTGAGTAACATTTGACAAAAGTATCACTTTTGCCGACCGGCGGATGTCGGCAGATTTTGCAACATTGTTGTACATAGCTGACGTCAAAGTTTTTTTGGCTGAGAGAAATTTGTCTAAGGGCGGTTCTTAACTAGAGGCTTAATTGATTTTCTGCCTATGTTCCAGTCAACCTTGAACATTGAATTTTTCTTTCTTTTTCATCCTTTCATTCTTGTGTATTTTGCATGTTGGAATAATGATTAGGGGGATACTTCAGCATAATTACAAAGTCACACCAAACAAGAATTCTTGTCCACAGGATCTTTTGAAGGTGGCTTTTGCCCTAAATTTAATATTCTAAATGGTTAGTCACAAAGGTGTACAGCCTCAGATTTAACCGATACATGGCTCAGTATGGTAATAACTGTGGTAAATAATTAAATTCTCTTTTTGTTAGTAGTGTTAGTAATTTCTGCTTGGGGAATTGGTCTAATCCTGTTTCAGAGGAGACCTAATTTTGTAAATTTCCTTTTGGGAAATTTTGATTTGGGGTTTCACCGTTTGTTGCAACTAATGCAAGGCATTCCATGATTAAATGATCATGAGAGAATCGAGCTAATTTTACCAACCACCACATTGAGGACCAGGTTGGAAAGTCATGGGGAAAAGGGTGAAAACATTGAAATTGGCTTCAACTGTCTTAGATAAAATGGTGGCTGAAGCCATGACATTGTGGCAAAGCTGTAATTTTCTTGTATGTTTGTTTGGCCCACTCATTGAGTGTTTCTGATCCAGACTTTGGAGAGGAAAAAATCTCTCTATCTCTCTCTCTCTCTTTGTGTTGAGTTGTGTACTGATAACTACTGCCTATTTAGCCGGTTTGATAATTTCATTTTGTTTTTTTTTTGCCCTTGGTATGATAAATGATTATGTAGATTATAAATCCATAAAGAAAGTGAATTGGGTAGGTGTGTACGCAAGCCTAGTATCAATTGTAAAATGTAGATTTTGACAACTATTGTCTCCTACATTTACTGTTTGTTAAGAAGCTGTTTTCTTTGCATGTGTCTATACAGGCTTGCTCCCTGCTGTGTGTGTTGTAGTGAAGATGAATAAACACCTATCACCTTCTAGTCGCTGAATTGTTCCATTGAGTGAATGAGCCACACGTTCCAACGAACCAACACCACTCGACCACTTGACTACACTTGGCGTCGCCTGACAGGATTGGAACAAGGGTGACCCTACAAAACACACAGCAGGATGGAAGATCAACAGCTGAACCCCAGTTATCTTCCTGTGTGGTATCTCCCACCTCCACAGGGAATGAACCCCAGTTATCTTCCTGTGGTGGCATCTCCCACCTCCACAGGGAATGAACCCCAGTTATCTTCCTGTGGTGGCGTCTCCCACCTCCACAGGGAATGAACCCCAGTTATCTTCCTGTGGTGGCGTCTCCCACCTCCACAGGGAATGAACCCCAGTTATCTTCCTGTGGTGGCGTCTCCCACCTCCACAGGGAATGAACCCCAGCTATCTTCCTGTGGTGGCGTCTCCCACCTCCACAGGGAATGAACCATAGCTATCTTCCTGTGGTGGCATCTCCCACCTCCACAGGGAATGGACCTCGGCTTTCTTCCTGTGATGGCATCTCCCACCTCCACAGGGAATGGACCTCAGCTTTCTTCCTGTGATGGCATCTCCCACCTCCACAGGGAATGGACCTTGGCTTTCTTCCTGTGATGGCATCTCCCACCTCCACAGGGAATGAACCTCAGCTTTCATTGCTGGTCATGACATTTGCACTCTCACGGACAATGCTATGCCTCTCAGGCTCTCTACCCTTGTTTGTGTCCTTTTCCTTTTAATACAATTATTAATCGTTATTAATGTTGGAAAAAGCAAACTGAAGAAATATTTTTTAAACTTAGGTAAAGCGTTTTATCCCCTTTCTTTGTTTTTGTCTAGGAAGAGAACACCCACAAGAATGATTTGACTTTGTGTTCATGATACCTTCGCAGAAGTGGCAGGATTGCAGCCAAAGAACCATCTGCGAACAAGTCACACCAGTACCCGGCAGCAGAGTGGTTTGTACCATGACAGTTTTGATGAGAATGTGTCTGACTATATGAAGGGGCACAAAATTTGGAGAAAGAACCAAAAGATTTCAGTTCACCTTCTTCAGTATGCACTTACCTGAGCCAGTTACGCTGAAAGCCTACGGCAAGATAAGTAACTCTGTAATTTGAACATGGTTACCCAAATTAAAAATTAATTTAAAAGAGAGAAAAGGAGATATTGAAATGAAAATAATTTTAAAATTCATAACTCAAGAACTACGGCATGTATCGACTCGTGTTTTTTTTTTTGCAAACGGAAGTGAATGGCTACAGGAAGGAGGAAGTCACGTTCTCGCAAGACTTCCTTTCTCTATCGGAAAACATGGCAGCGCCCATTGTTGCCACATGTTTTCCGGGTGCTGGCAGGCGCTCAGCCTTACGTCTGTGATGTCCGGTTGGGCACTAGCGGGCGCGTGCTTGTCAAGAGAGTTAAGGGAAGCAAGTAATGGTTAGTTTATCAAGATAGGCGTACATGGACTTGTTGAAGGCAATAGTTTTGCTATCACTTAATACAAAGAGATATCGAGTACCTGTTCACCCATAACAAATCCTGTCAATGTTCTCCATACTATACTGACTGTACTTTGGGAGCTGAGGCTAACGATTAGTCTACTCCCAATGTAAATTTTCTATCATTTGTTGCTAATGTTAACCTGTTTGGGTTGGTCGGAAACTAATTTCGGCATTAGCAAAAGGATATCTTTGGGAGCAATGGGGACATTGCGTTCAAAAGCAAGGGTGTGTGTTATAGGGTGCATACAGATGTAAATTTAACATCGTCCGTGCGTATAGCCACAAAACCGGAAGTCGTGGTCCGTGAAAGAACAAAAAGCATTGACGAACGGAAACCGGGCAATTTGAAGCCTGGCGTAGACCCGACGACATCGAAGAGGCTGCACGCAGTGCCTTAAACGGGTTTGTAAATTGTATGAAATTGTAGACTTTGAAAAGTTTCTTTGATCGATCTTCAAATATTTTACCCTGTATGTTTGTACAAGTTGCAGTTTTGTGGGTGCGAACCTTTCAAGCTTTTCAGTTTCGGAAATGGCCATGTGCTAGCCTTGCTACTCAAACTCCCTTTGTTTCAAGCCCTTCAGTTTTGAACTGCCACGTGCTAGCTTTGCTGCACAAACTCTCTTTGTTTTCAGATCATTACCATCTCTGTATTGGAAAGAAAATGTAAAATATGTGGAATGTTCAGAATTACCCAGCCATCTAAAGGATTGTGTGGACTACTGTACTTGCAGATTTATTGTTGAAAGACTTTGAGTAACATTGACAAAAGTATCACTTTTGCCGACCGGGCATGTCGGCAGATTTTGCAACATTGTTGTACATAGCTGACGTCAAAGTTTTTTTGGCTGAGAGAAATTTGTCTAAGGCGGTTCTTAACTAGAGGCTTAATTGATTTTCTGCCTATGTTCCAGTCAACCTTGAACATTGAATTTTTCTTTCTTTTTCATCCTTTCATTCTTGTGTATTTTGCATGTTGGAATAATGATTAGGGGGATACTTCAGCATAATTACAAAGTCACACCAAACAAGAATTCTTGTCCACAGGATCTTTTGAAGGTGGCTTTTGCCCTAAATTTAATATTCTAAATGGTTAGTCACAAAGGTGTACAGCCTCAGATTTAACCGATACATGGCTCAGTATGGTAATAACTGTGGTAAATAATTAAATTCTCTTTTGTTAGTAGTGTTAGTAATTTCTGCTTGGGGGAAATTGGTCTAATCCTGTTTCAGAGGAGACCTAATTTTGTAAATTTCCTTTGGGAAATTTTTGATTTGGGGTTTTCACCGTTTGTTGCAACTAATGCAAGGCATTCCATGATTAAATGATCATGAGAGAATCGAGCTAATTTTACCAACCACCACATTGAGGACCAGGTTGGAAAGTCATGGGGAAAAGGGGTGAAAACATTGAAATTGGCTTCAACTGTCTTAGATAAAATGGTGGCTGAAGCCATGACATTGTGGCAAAGCTGTAATTTCTTGTATGTTTGTTTGGCCCACTCATTGAGTGTTTCTGATCCAGACTTTTGGAGAGGAAAAAATCTCTCTATCTCTCTCTCTCTCTTTGGTTGAGTTGTGTACTGATAACTACTGCCTATTTAGCCGGTTTGATAATTTCATTTTGTTTTTTTTTTTGCCCTTGGTATGATAAATGATTATGTAGATTATAAATCCATAAAGAAAGTGAATTGGGTAGGTGTGTACGCAAGCCTAGTATCAATTGTAAAATGTAGATTTTGACAACTATTGTCTCCTACATTTACTGTTTGTTAAGAAGCTGTTTTCTTTGCATGTGTCTATACAGGCTTGCTCCCTGCTGTGTGTGTTGTAGTGAAGATGAATAAACACCTATCACCTTCTAGTCGCTGAATTGTTCCCTTGAGTGAATGAGCCACACGTTCCAACGAACCAACACCACTCGACCACTTGACTACAGTGTGTTTATAATAAGTCAGCTGAGTTAAAATTAGCAAAATCTATCAAGATGTAAGATTTATAAAATAGTTAAGTATTTTGTGGCCAGGATTATGTTTCTCTATAATTATTGCACATTTCATATGTAGAATTTCATTGTGGCTTTACTTTGCATACAAGTATGTTATCCTCCATACCCCAAAACGGGTTCAAAGGATTAAAATACTTTGAACTTTGTGTATGTGTGTGTGTTCTCTAGATTTGCTTGGATCATCCTGAAAAAGCAGACAAGAAAGGCAGCCTGTATGTCGGATGTTCATCATTCCGGAAATCCAACATTCAATCGCATGCCACTTCAGTTCGACACCAAATGTGCGTTGATGCACAGAATGCTGCTGTGCCAAGATGTCCTGCAGATCGACCTCTGGACCTGGTCATACGCCACATGGAGAAAAACAAGAGGACGCAGCTGATGACGATCTTTACCACTGCCTACCATGTGTACAAGATGGAGCTTCCTTTCACTGCATATGAATCGCTGCTGAAGCTTCAAGAAAAGAATGGGCTGGACATTGGCGACGCTTACTTGAGCAGGATGGCATGTAGCAGATTTCTGGGTGACACCTTCAAAGCTTTATTCGAGCCCAAGCTGACCAAGATGAACACTGCAAAAGTCATCAGCATCATGGTGGATGCAGCCACTGACTGCTCTACCCGGGACCTAGTGTCAATCTACATCAGATATGTTGATGAGGGATGGCTGTGAACTGTTTTGCTGGACTCGAGGAACTGCAACACAGCCATGCTGATGGCTACGTACAAGCAATTAGCAGAACATTGGACAGCAGGGGATTCAGAGATGGAGAGAGAGAGTCGTTGGCTTTGGGTCAGATGGAGCTGCAGTAATGGTGGGCCGCAATAGTGGACTGGCAAAACGCCTGAGAGATGATATTCCCTGGCTGGTCTCTATCCACTGCATGGCTCACGGACTGGAACTTGCTGCCAAAGATGCCCTAAAGCAACAGGAATGCCTGAAGAAAGTGGAAACCATGCTGCAGAGCATCTACAAACAATACCACTATTCACCTAAGGCATGGCGAGAACTACAGAGTGTTGCAGAGGCTTTGCAAGAGAAGGTGTGGAAGCCAACCAACCTTGCAGGCACCAGATGGCTACCTCATCTGAATACTGCCCTGGAGACAGTCCTGAAGAACTACCAGTCTTTGGTGCAACACCTTCAGCACACAGCAGAGGGCCACTCAGCCACTGCAGAGATGACTGGTCGCGCAAGACAAGCAGCCAGGCAGCTGACAGATCACAGACAGCTCCTATTCATCCACCTGTGCTTGGACATCTTGCACACAATCAGTAGATTGAGCCTGAAACTCCAAGAAGATGCCTTAACCCTACCCAGCTTCTGGTGGCCTATGAGACGACCCTCTTCCAGCTGACGAGTTTCAGGACAACACCAGTAGATCACCTAGAAACCTACCTGGAACAATCAAGGGAAGGACGCTTTGATGGCATTGAACTGAGTAACTTCAGTCAGGAGGTTACCGACCAGTTTCTCAGAAGCAAAAACACAGTGTTGGACACCTTACACAATACTCTTGGTCAACGTTTTGACCGCCTGGAGTCTGACCATGTGCTGAAGGCTGCAGCAAAACTGCTTGACCCCAGAGATTGGCCAGAGGAGGCAGAACAGTTGGCAGACTTTGGACTGAGGACCTGCGCCTTCTCCTGGACCACTTTCATGAGCCCCTCACGGAGAGTGGCTGCAACATCCGGCTGGCACGAACAGAGGAGTGGCCTGCCCTAAAAGTACTGGTCAAGAGAATGCCAGTGGCCAACCAAAGACCAGCAACCCTCTGGAGTCAGCTCCTGGTGGATCCTGACAGACTAGAAGAATTCAAAACAATTCTCCTCCTAGTCGAGATCTTGCTGACACTTCCTTGGTCCACAGCCAGTGTGGAAAGGGGGTTTTCAGGCATGAAGAGGATAAAATCTGACTGAGAGCAAAGCTTAACACAGATGTCCTGTCCAAGCTGATGTATATCTCCATTGAAGGCCCAAGTGTCATGGACTACAATGCTGCACTTGCCTTGGAAAGGTGGTGGCAAAGTGGTGAAAGAACCAGAAGGGTGTAAACAAAAAGATGGTCATAGAACCAGAAAGGTGTAGACTAGACAGGACATCTGTGTAACTGTTGCACTTTGCTTTCCAGTCAGCTTGTGTAGGTTTAGGGCTCAGCTGAGTGACTATGTAAAGAGGAAAACAGATACAGAGACTCAACATAAAGAATATAATAAATAAAACCATGCAGACGGTGTGAGTTTTAAGGAATTTATTATTATTCAGTATTCATATTCAGAAATAGAAACAAAGTATTCAATGGAAAAGTACATTGGTAAAATATCCAATACAATTGAATCATTTCTGTATTGTTTATGTCACGAATCAGCACTGTTTGTGGCTTTTTTTTCTTGATTTATGTTTTTGTACATGTGAAAATGGGCAAGTTCATTCTTTGCCGGGCAAGTAGATTTTTATATGACTTGCCCTACAGGGCAAGTGGGAAAAAAAGTTAATGTTCACCCCTGAATTGTCAGTATGAATGATAAATGTATGCATGACAAGGACAGATTGTAAGACTGGGCTTGGCCTAACATCTTCATCCTTGCGTATTAAACTATTTAAAGATCAATCAATCAATCACTCTCTCTCTCTCTCCTCTCTCTCTTCTCCTCTCTCTCTCTCTCTCTCTCTCTCTCCCCTCTCTCCTCTCTCTCAAGCATGCACACACTTGACAAGCATGCACACACTTGAACTTGGAATTTACTCCTTTCACACCTTTTCTTCTGTTAATGTGCTGTACTAACATTGTCCTCCACCATGTTCTCCTTGCTGTTGATAGGTCTAGTTGTATTCTAGTCAAATCTGGTTACACTGGACTGATTTTGTCATGTACTTACCTTCAACTTCAATAAAAACTGGCTTAGACGGTCTATCATTATCATAGAAAAAAAAATCTATTAATAAGTAATTACTATTTTGTGAATCACATGCATGCACTGATGCAGTCCCTTGATTCTATTTCTAGTCATAGTTCTATGCATCAATGAAATCGACAGATGACAAGATGAAGGCACTCTTTGCTAAAAATATTCACAGTAAATGAAATGGAAGAAATAAAGAAGGATTTCATTGATCCCGCCCAATGACAGGGATGCACAACTTCCACTGGCTGGATTATTTTCAGTTCACTGATCCAATGTGCAGTGATCACTTGGTGCCAGCAAGTCTGTATCTGATTCCTACACAAACCACTGTCGCACTTTGGTTGGTTCACTGACTTTTAACAAATGCTGAACGGAACCAAATAATAATAATAATAATATAAAAATTCAGCTGGGTGAGAAATCGGCCGCGAGGCCTTTAGCTGATCTTTTGGTCAGACACTAAAACTGCTTAACTAAAAAGCTATCCTAAACGATCTTTTGATCATTCATCCTGATTTTATTACTTGTGACTTGTGACTTCCCGCAGTAATTTCTTATGTGGTCTAGGTGGGTGGCTAAGACTGCAGGAGTACATTTGTTCCTTGAAGGTGCTGTCTAGATGATTCTTGAAACTGTTCAGAGTTTCTGCATTCACAATCTTGGTATCGAGCAAGTTCCACGTGTCAGCTACCCTATTGATGAAAAAGTTTTGTCTGATGTTGAGTTTACTGTAGTTTTTCATTAGTTTTAAATTGTGACCTTTAGTTGGTCCTTGGGTGTTGAGTATGAAGGTGGAGGCACAATTATAGAGTCCATCATCCATGTGATATTTATACACCTCTTTTAAATTCTCCTCTGATGCTCCTGTAACTCATACGGGAAATTTTTCACAGCCTTCAGTCTGTCCTCATACTCAAGATGACCCAAACCAGGGACATACTTTGTGGCTCTGCGGAGCATTCCTTCAATTAACTTTTTGTCTTTTTCTAGATGTGGGCTCTAACCACAGTTTGCATATTCCAGATGTGGTCTAACTAGAGCAGTGAAAAGAAGTCACATTGACCCCGGGGTCCAGGAAAATGTAGGATCTGCGATCAATCCCAGGATTCTGTTGGTCTTATTTACTTGCATTTCGAATGTTTAGAAAACTGCAGACCTGAGTCTATCAGGACCCCTAAATCTTTCTGCATCTGCTTCAGCCAGAGGAACTCTTTCCTGATTGCGATGATTTTTCATTGTATACTGATGATGATCATGGCCATTGCCCATGTGAAGAACAATGCATTTAGTTGCACTGAATTTTAATTGCCACCTGTCGACCCATTCAAATAAAATCAAGATCTTCTTGAAGTTTACAGTGAATCCCAAGCGGGTCCAAAGATCTTCGTATCATCAGCATACATACTGCACAGGTTTTTCACCACATCTGGCAAGTCGTTGACATACAAAACGAAGAGGACAGGCCCTAAGACACTGCCTTGTGGTACTCCACTTGTTACATCTGCCCAAGTAGACTTTGCTCCATTGACTTTTAGTTTTACTCTTTGCTTTCTGCCGATTAGGACGTGTTAGCCAGGCTGCCAAAGCCTTCTATTCTAATGTAAGACTGATTTAATGCTAGTAGTTGTGCTATAATATTACTTCCCAGTTCGTCACAGCATGTGTTCAGCAAAACTTCAGGAGCCCAACTTCAATAAACTTCAACTTCTGCTTCTTCTTCTTCTTCCGTTGAGTCTCCACAATCAACAGGCTGATTATTATGAACTATAAATGGGGGATCTGCTGAAAAAAAAAAAAACGTATTCTAATTCCTTTTTCATAAACATGAGATTACACACATTCATACCACAAAGTGAAAACCCCCCACCCCTACTTACCTACTCACTAGCCTACACAAAAAAGCAAAAACCAAAAAAAAAAGAAAAAAACTAAGTGCGAGCTGCCACAGGCTACCATGGTCGCTTTCATCCATTACTATGGACTAGCTGGCCCCAGGCTGCAGTAGGCAGCTCAGGCCCGCAACTTCCTTCCACTCATCCATGCATGCAACAAGACAGCTTTATTTAGAAATCTACTGAAGGGCCTATTGACCAGTGGACACAAATGTGTCAGTGGTTTTGGAATCAACAGTATTCTGGGGTAGGGAGTTCCAGTCCACAATTGTTCGTGGGAGGAACGACATTAGCCGGTAGTCGGTGTCTGCAGCTAGTTGGCTGAACTGCTGGTCGCGACCTCGTCGCTCTCTCTTCTTGGAGGATGGAGTTGCTGTTTTAACCTCGGCAGCTGACTAGGTTGTTCTTGATTTTATACAACATGGAGAGCCTTGCTTTCTTCCTTCTGTCCTCAAGGACGTCCACCTAGAGTCTGCAGCATGTTGGTAACGCTGGCAGTACGTTGGTAGCGGTTAAGCACAAAGCGGGCTGCCCTACTCTGAATTTTTTCTAATTTTCACCTTGTGCTGTTTCTCATAGGGTCCCAGAACGGATGCCGAATATTCCAGCAGAGGCCTAACAAACGTTTTATAGGCTTTAGCCTTATGCTAGGGGAGCTGATTTTCAAATTACGCTTGCTTCTCATCCATTGGCGCTCAGCAGACAAGATAGCAGATAACTTTCAATACTATTTTTTTTTTTTTTTTTGCACATCGAGAAGTTAACAACAACAAATCCAGAAGGAAACACAAACTTACATATTTATTATGCCTTCCCTGGTCGCAATTCTTACCGGAAGACATTAAACCAGTACACAAGGGAAACAACTAGCCTCGAAATTGACCAAGTGGGGGTTTTAGTCTACAGTCACATATAAAGCACAAACTCTTACGCGCTGGATGGTCTGTTGAGTCCGAAGATTTTTTAATCCCCCCCCCCCCCCCCCCCCACTCGTTCTTTTCCTACTGCTTTTTTTCGTAACGCACTCACAATCATCAGGTTGATTTTTATGGTACTGTTTAGGCTTGGAATCAAAGAGAGAGAGAGACACTGACACTGACACTGACACTGACATTTTATTGAATAAATGCACAATTCTTAGCCACTGACATTGCTTGAGTTATAGAACAGCAGAGCTGACCACTCAAACTGTTCCATATCTTTTGATCTCCCTTGTATCCTTGAATGGATCCTCAGGCATAGGCTCAAAGATTGTCCCCTACATTTTATTCTGTTTATATAATGCTTTTAGTTTTTTAGCAACTTTTTTCCTCTCCACACTTTCGTTTTATTCCTTTTTACTATCCTTCACTGGCTGCTTTGGGGTGCTGTTGGATTCTTTTTCGAACCCTTGGTGGCGAGAACACCACAGAATTATGAACTGTGGTGTGTCTCTATTTGACACCAGGAGTGCAGACACAATCAGCTGTGTCTCCCTGATGATCCGATCCAGCGGACGAAAGGCCTAGGAGCAGGCAATACAATTAGATCTGCCTTCAGAAGGGATCACGATGGTTCCCTCAGGCAGCTAGTGAAGGGTTTTCATATTTATAATATATTTCCCCCATTTTCTTCATCTTCATTTTTTTTTCTCTCTAAAATTTCAAATCTTTGCAAAGTCATTATTGTAATGACGGAAGAATTGTTAGCCTGCACTTGTTTTCCCCCACTACTTAATTGTTCAGCATTTTATTGAATAAACATATATACATGTTCATTTTAGGGGATAGCAAAATAGATTTACCATTCACACAATTCGCAGTTCCACGCACATCGACATTCCAAAGAAGGCAGGCCAACAATAAATTCTTGAAAATTAATCAACAGGATATATGAATTGAGTGAGGTATACCAACTACTTTACCAAGCTTCACAGGACCAGGGAGTAATACCTGATGAGTGGCGAGATGCGAGCATTGTTCCCTTATTCAAAAAGGGTGACAAAACAAAAGCAGAGAACTATAGACCTGTATCTCTTACATCCATATCAGCTAAACTACTTGAACACATAATATATAGTAGCATAATGGACCATCTTGACAAATATGACTTCTTAAAATAACGCCCAGCATGGTTTTAGACAGCGAAGAGTTGTGAGACTCAACTTATAACAACTCTCAATGATTTAATAACTGTCTTAACAACAGACAGCAAATAGATGCAATTTTATTAGACTTTTCTAAAGACTTTGATAAGGTTGACCATGAGGGCCTGCTGCTTAAATTAGAACACATCGCATTGGCGGCTCTTTGCTAAAATGGGCTAGATCATTCCTCATTGGGAGAACGCAGAAAGTTGTTGTGGAAGGGTCGTCATCCCATTGTAAACCAGTCTTGTCAGTGTACCACAGGGAACTGTTCTGGGGCCCTTGTTTTTCTTAATTTATATAAATGACATAAGTAGAAATCTCTCTCCTGTACTATAAGGCTTTTTGCAGATGACAGCTTAGTATATAGAACAATCAGAAGCAAGAATGATACACGCATTCTACAAGAAGATCTAAACACTTTACAAGAGTGGGAAAGAACTTGGAAAATGGAATTTCATCCCCAAAAGTGCCAAGTGTTGCGTATATGTAACAAACGCTCACGGGGGTCCGCGCATGCGCAGCTGGTCGGACGTGTTTCGATCTCAGCGTTCGACCATAGTCGAAATTGTAGATTTTCTCATCGTGTTTTGCTCCACTTATATAATCACTAGTAGAACTGTAAGTTCTAATGTTAGAACTCTGTCCAACATTGGGAGTATCTGTCAACGTTTCTGACTGTGGAATGGTGAATCTGAACTTCGTGTTGGTGAGGACCTTCTAAAGACCATTACTTCCGGTCTCGTCTCGCTGGAATACAGAAGGTATGTATTCGACATGTTTTCATCGAAACATCTTGCTGTCGACCTCGTTCATCACCAACTTCTGTCACAAGAGCTTTCAAGTGGTGAATGCTTTCACACACGACTGCCCTATTTGACTCTGGAACTTTTCTACAAAACTTTTTTTCGCGTCGTCCGGTCTTTACTACTGTCTCCATGTTGATACAATCGCACGCTCGTCCAACACGAAAATCTGCAACCTTCCCTACCTACTGTCGACCGAGCTTGTTTTACTATATTCAGCAAACTTATTTACTGAGCACTCCTTTTGCCCAAGAGCCAAACCCTGGTCCTACAAATGGTTCTTCAGAATCCCATTCTTCATGGCTCTGTAACCTGTGACCAGACTGTGACTTGGGAGTGAGGGTTTAGGCATGCAATACAGTGGACAGTGGTATCATGCCCACTGTCGAGTATTGACACCCAGCACTAACCAACAAACATGAGGATCTTGGAGAAATGTCCCTGGTAATGCCATTTGTGGGAATCCAACAGTCAACTGTCCTTGATTTACATGGTGTTGAACTCTCAGTTTCATCCATCTCCCTCCCTGCCAGATGTGTCAGAAACTTGCCACTACCCCGACTGAACCTACATGCAATGTCCCCAGCATTCCTCCACACCAACACGTTAAGCCAGCAAGACAGGTGGAAAAAGAAGACCAATGCGCCTGAGTAACGTCAACTTTCCTCTGCCCCAGAAAGAAACCAGACATTCTCAACCTTTAGACAGTGTCTTCCTGATCTTGTTATCGCACAGAAACTTGTGCTTGACCCCCCGCCATCATGACGCGGAGATCTTCCCTGAAACCTACAAGTTGTACCGCAAGGACAGGAACCGGTCAGAAGGTGGCGTCCTGGTTGCGGTGCATACATCCTTGCGAGAGCTATGAAGTCAGCGAGTTGCAGTGGATTGCGAGCTGATTGGGTGAGGCTGAAACTCCAACTTAGAGTACCTGTAACTCTGTGCGTACTACAGACCATACGACGGAGATGAAGCCAGCCTACTCCAATTCAACACATCGCTTAGAGCGGCCACGCTGATTTCCAACGCCCATCTTTCCTTATCGGCGGTGACCTAATTTTCCCAGTTGGGATTGGAACCTGATTGCCCTTAAACCAAGCCTGTTATACCCCAAGACTGCACCGCGACTTCAACAGCAGCTGTACGATTACAGTCTTGAGCAACTGGTGGTAGAAACTACCAGAGAGGGAAACATCCTCGACTTAATCATCACCAACATCCACAGCTGATCCCTCGAGTGGAAGTCCGTCCTGGGCTGTCTGACCACGCCATCTACTGTGAGGTTGTGGTTCATAATCCAGAAGAGGAAACAGGCACCAACGCACCATTCCATTCTGTAAGAAGGCTGACTGGAAGGCGCAGGAAGTCTAATGACCGACCCTCACCAACACCTTGAAGAGATGAAGACAACTGCTACTACAGAAGAGCTGTGGGTTTACTTCAAGAACACTCTTCATGCAGCTGGCAAGCAGTTCATCCCCATAAGCAGTCGTGTCAAGGAAAGCCAGCCCGTGATCACCCCAGCCCTACGCCGACTCATCAACAGACGAACCGCATCCTTCAGAAGATGCGCAAGCGAGGACAGAAACCATGAACAGCAGCACAAGCAACTCCACTCCGAAGAGAGTCCCAGCGCCACAACGCCGAAGCAAACTGGGACCTACCTCGATGACACCTTCAACAAAGCAACTCCAAGCAAGCACGCCAAGAATCATAGCGCTTCTGGTCATACATAAAACACCTGAAGTCGTCCAACGCTGTGACTCGCCGCTGAACGAAGAAGCAGGTTGGTGTCCGACCCAAAAGCACAGTCCGACATCTATGAACCGCCAGTTCCGTCCCTTATTCGGTAGTGGTCAGACCTACTCCCCGGAGGAATTCCAAAAAAATTGTAAAGCTCACCACTCAGAGACTTCCAACTCTAGACAATAGTTGACATCAATATACACGGGGAGAAGAAGCTCATCAGCGCCTAAACCTGAAAAGCACCAGGACCCGACAAACATCAGCCCCAGGATCCTGAAGGAGCTGGCAAACGAATGGCTACCCTGCTCTTACCAACATCTTACCATCTCCAGTTAATTCCGGCAACACTACCAGCCGATGGAAAATTGCCCCATGTTACGCCGTGTCAAGAAAGGAGAGCAGTATAACCCGGCCAAACTACAGACCATCTCTCTGACGAGTGTTCCTGTAAAGTCTGGAGCACATCCTGACCACAACCGTCATGGAACCAATCTTGAACATCACGGCATCCTCTGTAACCATCAGCATGCTTCCGCATGATAAAATCTGCGAGACCCAACTTCCTTGACTTCGACAACGAGCTTTTGAGAACATGGAGAGCGAAGCCGACGACATCTTGGGTGTTGGACTTCGCCAAGGCCTTTGATAAGGGTCAACCATAGCTCCTGTCTCACATGCTCAACTATTTCAACGGTGTCCGAGAGAGACAAACCACCTGGGTGGGCCGTACTTTCTGAGAGACAGAAAGCAGGCGGTGTCATCAGTGGAGAGCGTTCTGGATTCGTCCAGTCAGGTCGGGAGTCCCCACAGGGCTCCGTTTTGGGGCCCTGGTCTGTTCTTGATCTCATAATGATCTGCCCGATACCCTGACAACGAAGTCACGCCTGTTTGCGGATGAACAACCGCAGTCACAACATGGTCACTTCTCCGACAGACCAGGCCCAACTACAACAAGACCTCGACCACTTGCTGCGTGGAGGAAGAGATGGGACATGGCCTTTCATACCTGGAAAGTGCACCACTCAGCCTGTGACACCGCAGCAGGAAACCCCTCCGCTTTGACTACTGTCTGCACTGGCCATAACCTGGAGACCGGTCACCACGCCAATTTATCTAGGCATCACCATCTGCAGCGATCTCAGCTGGGACAACGCACAACCACCATACCACCTGTGCAACAAAGCCAACAAGACCCTTTTAGGCATTCCTGCGTCCGTAGTATTAAGATAGCTCCTATGAAGATCAAGGAAATGGCCTACATGTCCTTTTGTGCGACCCATCCTGGAGTACGCCAGCGCATCTGGATCCACACACAGAGCAGAACATCAGCAAGCTTGATGTTAGTGCAGAGCGCAGGGCAGCCCGTTTCTTGATGGGGCGCTACCACAACACCTCCAGCCTCCCAAGCCAATGCTTGAAGAACTGAAGTGGGCCCAGCCTCCAGGACAAGACGACGTACAGTCACGCCGATCAATGCTGTACAGATCCGTAATGATCTGGTCATCTCAGAAGGCATCAAAGGCCAGCCTGCTCCCCGCCATCCTCCCCCGGCGCCGACGCCGCGTCACGATGCGGCAGTTCACCGTTTCGCGGTGCAAGGAACACTGTATAGACCGCAGTCGTATTCCTTCCCTCCGTACCATTAAGGACTGGAACGAACTGCCCAGCACGTTGGTAGAGGCCAAGTCCATCGACACCTTTGTCTCAGGGCCTCCCGAAACCGGTAAAATGCAACACCCATTTTTTTTTTGTTTTTTTATTTTTTTCTTCTGTTCGGCCCACTTGAAATAAGTGACAGAATATTTCATCAAGTTGATTGTGGACGCTGACATGGAAAGAAGAAGAAGAAGCCAATACTTTCACCGTTATAACAATAAAGAATCATTTCATTGTCATTGTCTATCCTGTCTCTGTCTCTGTCTCTGTGTCTCTGTCTCTCTCACCTCTCTTTCTCTCTCTCACTCCACACTCTCTCTCTAATCTCTCTCTCTCACTACCCTCTCCTCCCTCTCTCTCTCTCTCTCTCACTCTCCTCCCCTCCAATCCTCTCCTCCCTCTCTCTCTCTCTCTCATCTCTCGCTCTCCGATCTCTCTCTATCTAACCCTTTCTCTCTCTCTTCTCTCTCTCTCTCTCTCTCTCTTATCCCTCTCTATCTTCCCCTTTCTCTCTCTCTCTCTCACTCATCTCTCTCTCTCTCTCTCTCTCCCTCCTCTATTCTTCCCATTCCACTCTCTTCTCTCCTCACGTCTCTCTATCCTCTCTATCTTCCCCTTTCTCTCTCTCATCCCCCCCCCCTCTCTCTCTCTCTCTCTCTCCTCTCTCTCTCTCCTCTCTATCTTCCCCTTTCTCTCTCTCTCTCTCACACTTCCTCTCTCGTCTTCTCTCTCTCTCTCTCTCTCCCTCTCTATTCCCCTTTTCTCTCTCTCTCTATCCCTCTCTATCTTCCCTTTTCTCTCTCTCTCTTTCTCTCATTCACTCTCTCTCTCTCTCTCTCTCTCTCTCTCTCACCCTCTCTAATCTTCCCCCTTTCTCTCTCTCTCTCTATCCCTCTTCTATCTTCCCCTTTCTCTCTCTCTCTCTCTCTCCTCGCTTCTCTCTAATCCCTCTCTAACTCCCCTTTCTCTCCTCTTCTTCATCTCTCTCTCTCTCTCATCTCTCTCTCTCCCTCTATCCCCTTCTCTCTCTCTCTCTCTCTCCTCTATCTCTCTCTCCTCTCTCTCCCTCTCCTCTATCCCCTTCTCCTCTCTCTCGTCCTCTCTCCAACTCTCACACTCTCTCTCTCTCCCTCTATCCCCCTCTCAATCTCTCTCTCTCTCTCTCTCTCTCTCCCTCTCCCACAACCCTTCTTCTCTCACTCTCTCTCTCTCTCTCTCTCACTCCCTCTCCTCTCTCTCTCTCTCTCCCTCTGTGCCACTCTCTCAGATACGGTGGTTTGATAAATTGGTAGACATTGGTTATGACTGAGAACTGCCATATATTGTATGTCCTTCTCTGCACAACAAGAGTGAGAAGTAACTTTCAGTTTATACAGTCAATCATGTCTGTCCACTGTACACACAAGGAGTGAAGAATGAAGTACTCTACATTTAACATGAAATCATTGTATGTCCACTGTGCACACAAGGAGTGGAGAATAAAGGCAACTTTCATTTACATGTAAATCATTGTATGACCAGCTCAGCACACAAGGAATTGAATACTGAAGAAACATTACATTTACATGGTAAATCATGTCCGTCCACTGTACCACAATGATGAACAATGAAGTAACTTTCATTTACATTAAATCATTGTCTGTTTTTTCCACTCTGCAGACAATGAGTGGAGAATGAAGTAACTATCATTCCATGTAAATTCATTGTATGTCCACTGTACACCACGACTGGACAAAGAAAGTAACTTTCATTTACATGTAAAATCCTTGTCTGTCCACTGTGCATGACAGGAGTCGATAATGAATTAACTTCATTACATGTAAATTTTCATGCCTGTACCACTGTGCACACAAGGAGATGGAGAATAAGTAACTTCATTTACATGTAAATCATTGGTATGTCCCACTGTCACACACGGAGTGGAGAATGAAGTACACTTTCATTTACATGTAAATCATTGGAATGACCACTGTACAACACGAGTGGAGCATGAAGTAACTTTCATTTACATGTAAATCATTGTAGGTCCACTGTGACAGCACGGAGTGGAGAAAGATGTAACTTCATTTTACATGTAAATCCATTGTATGTCCCACTGTTAGACACAAGAGTGGAGAATGAAGTAACTCTCATTTAACATTAAAATCATTGTATGTCCACTGTACACATACAAGATGCAGATGAAGTAACTTTCATTTACATTATATCAATGTATGACCACTGTAACACACAAGGCGTGCAAATAAGTAACTTTCATTTACATGTAAAACATTGTCTTTCCCACGTGCAGACAAGGAGTGGAGAATAAAGTAACTTTCATTTTCAGTAAATCATGTCTGTCCACTGTACACGACACAGGAGTGCAGAATGAAGTAACTTTCATTTACCTGTTAAACAATTGTCCTGTCCACTGTGCACAACAATATGAGAATGAAGTAACTTTCATTTACATGTATATCATTGTCTGTCCACTGTACACACAAGTAGAGCAGAATGAAAGTAATTTCAATTACATGTAAAACATTGTTATTCCACTTTGCACACAAGGAAGTGGAGAAGGAAGGTAACCTTCATTTGCATGTAAACTCTTGCTTCCCACTGTGCAGACACGAGTGGAGAATGAAGTAACTTTCATTTACATGTAAATCATTGTCTGTCCACTTGCAGACAAGGATTGAAGAATGAAAGTAACTTTCATTTACATGTAAATCCATTGTCGGTCCACTGTCAGACAAGGAGTGAAGAATGAAAGTAACTTTCATTTAACATGTAAATCATAAAGGCACATACATCGAAAGTGTGGTGTGTGTGTGTGTGTGTGTGTGTGTGTGTGTGGTGTGTGGTGAGTTTGTGGTGTGTGTGTGTGTGTGTGCGGTTTGGTGTGATGTGTGTGTTGTGTGTGTGTTGGTGGTTGTGTTGTGTGTGTGTGTGTGTGTGTGTGGTGGTGTGCGTGTGTGTGTGTGTGGTGAGTGCCTGCGTGCGTATGTGTGGCGTGCATGTTGTGTGTGTGTGTGTGTGTGTGTGTGTGTGTGTGTGTGTGTGTGGTGTGTGTGTGTGTTGGTGTAAGTGCATGCTGCGTATGGGGGCGTGCAAGTTGGTGTGTGTGTGAGTGTGTGTGTGGGTGTGTGTGTCGTGCGTGTGTGCGTCGTGCAGGCGTGCGTGCGTGCTGCGTGCGTTGGCGTGCGTGCGTGCCTATGTGTGTGTGTGTGTGTGTGTGTGCGTGTGTGTGTGGTGGTGTGTTTGTGTGTGTGTGTGTGTGTGTGTGTGTGTGTGTGTGTGCGTGTGTGTGGTGTGTGTTGGTGTGTGTGCGTGCCGTGTTCGTGTTCTTGTTCGTGTTGTGTGTGTGTGTGTGTGTGTGTGTGTGTGTGTGTGAGTGTGTGTGAGTGTGTGTGTGTGCGTGTTTCGTATTGTGTGTGGTGTGATTGTGGGTGTGTGTGTGTGTGTGTGGTGTGTGTTGTGTGTGTGTGTGTGTGTGTTGTGTGTGTGTGTGTGTGTGTGTGTGTAATGTTCGGTTCGTGTTCGTGTGTGTGTGTGTGTGTGTGTTGGTGTGTTGTGTGTGTGTGAGCGTGTGTGGTGCGTGTGTGTGCGTGCGTGAATCTGTGTGCGTGCGCAGTGTGTTGTGGTGTGTGTGAGTGTGAGTGTGTGTGTGTGTGTGTGTGTGTGTTGTGTGTGTGTGGGGGATGCCTGCGTGCGTATGTGTGCGTGCCATGTGTATTTATGTTTGTGTGTGTGCGGTGTGTTTGTTGTGGGTTGTGTGTGTGTGTGAGTGTTGTGTGACAACAGGTTTTTGACCAGGGTAATATTCCAGGTGGAGATGCTTCCTGTTTCGTTTTTTTATTTCCATCCCTGCCGACACAGAAACCCCAGCAATATGTTTTGGGGTCCTGTTTTCGTTATTTCTTTTTTCCAGTGCAGCCCCTTTTTTTTCCCTCCATCCTTCCCCCTCTATATAATCAGATTTCATCATCCTCCCTCCTCCCTGTAGCTGACCACTTGGGTTCTTTCTGCGAAGCCTCGCTGTGTCAGGTCTGACACGCATGTCTTCAGTGTTTTTCCTCGGAGATTCTCGTGTTACTCACCCTAAATCGAAGCTGACGTTTTTGTCGCGTGTCGTCTTTTGGCACTTTGCAAAAGTCCCAGCCTCGAGTCGAAGACATATCTCTTTCTCCCTGGTAGCGTTATCGGTTCAAGCTTCATTGCTATTTTGATTTCTTCATTGGAATCTTCACCTCAACCACAACCCCGGGCCCGATAGCTCAGTTGGAAGAGCGCCGACTCGTGTCCTGAGGATTGCGGGTTCGAAAATTCGGCTTAGGGGGAATTTTCCCCTCGTAGTTAACTTGGTTCTGAATCCATCCCCCTATCGTCGTTCGGAAGGGACTTATAAAAAACCGAGGTCTAGTCTTGTGTCACATCACTAAAGATCATAACACACGGACTCTAAAGATCCCGATGCTCAGACCTAAGACGGGTGAGTACCCAGGCTACACGAAAATTACAATGCATGCAACCTGTGTGCATACATAGTCCTACATGAAGACTGCGAGCACGGGGCAGGTTTAAGACATCCCCATCTGGGCCACCTACGTTCAAGAAATGAACCCGCCCTTACGGAGAGAAGAAGAGGAGTGCTAGCCTTCATTGGATTTGCATAGGGGTTTGGTGGTTGGCGACCTGGGACTCTCTTCTGCTGACCAGGCTGGGGCTGTGGTCTCTCGCACATTCTTTCCTCGTCGGAAGTTGGGACGGGCCGGTGTTGGAGACGCTGGTTCTTCATGAGCATAGCGTAGCACACGCTAGCTTTTCACAAGCCTGTTTGTAAGTGACGTTTTGTTCCTTGAGATAGTCAATCTTTGCGTACTTTCCCACGGTTTAATGTAAATTAAATCACTTATTCAAATTCTACAGGTGAAGGTCATAATTCCTTTCCACGTTAGTTTCTGTCTAAAAGATTTGCGTGTTCTGCTGTTTTCATCCGGCTTCTTGAGCAAGGTTTTGTTTAGTTGTCTGGCTAAAACATCTTGTGTGTTCAGATTTGCCTGTCGAGTATGGCTCACGCATAGAGCAAAAGAATAAGTTTTCATTGAAATATAGTGTCCGTCGTACTTTCAAAATTTTACAATATTATTTGCTTTTTGGCGAGACTAAGAGCCTGTTTTATTTGGTTGGAGAGTAAATTTTGACTCATGAGGCAAACCGTGGTATGTTTGGTTGAGGGCAAAGTTTACCGGGGGTGGGGGTGGGACACTCATCCACCCCTCTCTTCCAGTCATTGTTTTCTCCTCCCCATGTTTTCGTCTTCGTTTAAGGCATAAATGCTTGTGTGCATGTTTGGAGTGAGTGTTCATTATAGCATAATCCATTTTATGTATAAAAGAGCAAAAATGCCTACGGGTGATGATTCGAAATATTTAGTGTTTTTTTTTTTAATTTAAAGGGAAGTCTGCCAGTGGTTGCTCAATCACCTGTCAATTCAATGCATAAATTCTGTCTTTCTAAAATGTTCCTACCTATGTCAGGTTTGGATTAAAATAGATGGATAAATATTAAGGAAGGTTAACTCGTGGCAAATTTATACAGGTTTGCATTAACATTTAGTTAATTGAGATTAGGCCTGTATCATGTGTGACATGACTTGACCAATACAAGCCCTCTGTTCCTTACCTCAGTATTTTATTTTTCGATGAACGCCTACTCTTTCTTATTGGACGGACCTCATTTTTCTGCTTTTCACTCAGTCTTCTATCTGCTGCTTTCCTCCCTCTTATCTCCCATACTCTTTTCTTTGGCCTCGACCAACGACCACAACCCTCTGACACTGACCAAACTGGAATCATATTCCCAGCATGGTACTGACCCCAGCCTTAGGGCTTGCTTGCTTGTTTGCTTGTTTGGTTTCTCTGGTGGTTCGCGGTCTGACTGTATCCTCGGAACTCCCGGCCTACCTCCTTGGTTGTTTCTCCGGCGGTTCGCGTCTGGCTGTTTCCTCGGAACTCCCGGGCCTACCTCCTTGGCCGCGGTGCTGGGGAGAGAGGCTGAGGCGACGGCAGGAGGGGTGCTGTGTGCTTCCACTGCCGGCTGGAAGTCCCGACTTCCATCAAGACATCATTGGACTTGGATGACACAAGATGAGTGTGTTAGTTGGAAGTGTCTGAGTGGTGTGGTAGTGGTCCAGGCCCCTCTGTCTCCTCTGCATTTCTTTTTTTTCTTTAATTTTTTTTCCTTCCTTTCCTGAAAATTCAGGCCCTGTGATGTGAACATATTTAGATTGTCTCTATTTCTTCTTTTCTTTCTAAGGGAAAATAGAGGTGTAATTTGGGGCATCCCGGGACGAGGGGGCTTAACATTTCTTTCTTTATTATTTTATTTGGCTCCTATCTAGTAGTTAATCTCTCTGTATCTCGCTCTTCTTTTCCCTCCTTTCTCCTGCCTTTCTCTCTGTCCTCTCTCTTCTGCCAGTGTTCCCACCCCAACTTAGTGTGTGTGCGCATGTGTGTGTTGTAATGTGCAATAAATATTGTCTTTGAGTGTACGTCCTGGGTCCTTGTGTTTTGTGGTGAGTGTGGTATGGGTGCCTGACTCCACTCTCCCTGTGGTTCGGACCGTCGGGACCCCAGTACCTGACATATATATATATATATAATATATAATATATATATATATATATATATATATATATATATATATATGTTGTTAGTCCGTATGGTGAAAACATAACTATGATTGAGTTCTTATCTTTTTACATTCCTAAACAGCCATAAACTTGGTTTAGACCATTTGAGCTACGGTACTTTCTTAAAACAAACTGTTACCTCGTTTTATATCAAATGATGAAGTGGAATTTTATACCTGTGAAAGAGGAGTTCAAGGCACCACAATGAACAGAAAGAAAACTATTTCTGCCTGATACCCCGCGAAAGCCAAGGAGCCACGAATCAGACCAAATGTACCTTGTTAATCTAAAATGAAGGGGGGTGCGTTAAAAGGGGGGGGGGGGGGTGTATTTTTGTGTGCGCGTGTGTGTGATGTATACGTTTCTTTACTACGGATCTGAACATTACCGAAAGAGGAAGAAAAAAAGAGAGACAGTTTTATTTGTGGGTACACTATTTCCACATTAACATTCCGCTTAAGTTTGACCCTCCACACACACACGAAAATTCCGTTCCTATACTACTACTTCGTGGCCCAGCCGCCTGAATGATAAAATGCCACCACCCACCAATTAATGACGTTTTCTGGGAGATGCCTGGAAAATAGTAACGGAAACTTCTTATTATCGGTAAAGATGGAGGAATTGGTACATG
>JAFLJL010002706.1:5000-17500 GCA_018398815.1 Conus ventricosus
ACTTGCTTTTATATCGTGCGAAGCCGAAAGAGAAGACATGTGTCCTTACGTATTTTCATGTTAAGAATAAAACTTTAACAAAAGGCAATTGTGGGAACCCATTCATCTACCCTCTCATGAGAAAACTTTGAAGAAGAAACATAGCGTACAATATCTCATGTAAAAGAAGAAGAAAATGAAACACCCGAAGGTGCTGGGGAGGACCCAGAGAAGGACTGTCTTCACCTGCCTTTAGAGCAGTCCTGTACCACCCTTGGAGGCCTGCGCTGTGTTGACGATGGGTACAGGCACGCGCAGGACACTCCATTAAGATACCAAGGGACATAACTGCTCCTGAACAGAGGTAAGTTAGACTACAGGATGCAGCTCATAACAGCCTTAAAGTAGCATCCCCATGGGTGTACCAGCCCGTATTTCATGACTGCAGAGCCCACCGGCGAAAAACACCACCCTCCAGCTGCCGAGCACACCCCACAGACCCAACCACCCCTGCCCACGGACAGATGAAGACAGTGCCACTCCAGACACAGCCAAGCTTTCGCCATACGGTCTTATGTGCCCTCAAGAGAGAATCCAAAGTTGTAGTCTTTCCCACTGTCAACAGGACTTTCCCTGTGGTCAGTGGGTCTTTCCTCACCGTCACTGGACCTTTCTCCAGGGTCAGCCTAGTTAAGGCAAAGAAGAAAACGAAACACCCGAAGGTGCTGGGAGGACCCAGAGAAGGACTGTCTTCACCTGCCTTTAGAGCAGTCCTGTACCACCCTTGGAGGCCTGCGCTGTGTTGACGATGGGTACAGGCACGCGCAGGACACTCCATTAAGATATCAAGGACATACCTGCTCCTGAACAGAGGTAAATTAGACTACAGGATGCAGCTCATAACAGCCTTAAAGTAGCATCCCCATGGTGTACCAGCCCGTATTTCATGACTGCAGAGCCCACCGGCGAAAAACACCACCCTCCAGCTGCCGAGCACACCCCACAGACCCAACCACCCCTGCCCACGGACAGATGAAGACAGTGCCACTCCAGACACAGCCAAGCTTTCGCCATACGGTCTTATGTGCCCTCAAGAGAGAATCCAAAGTTGTAGTCTTTCCCACTGTCAACAGGACTTTCCCTGTGGTCAGTGGGTCTTTCCTCACCGTCACTGGACCTTTCTCCAGGGTCAGCCTAGTTAAGGCAAAGAAGAAAACGAAACACCCGAAGGTGCTGGGGAGGACCCAGAGAAGGACTGTCTTCACCTGCCTTTAGAGCAGTCCTGTACCACCCTTGGAGGCCTGCGCTGTGTTGACGATGGGTACAGGCACGCGCAGGACACTCCATTAAGATATCAAGGGACATAACTGCTCCTGAACAGAGGTAAATTAGACTACAGGATGCAGCTCATAACACCTTAAAGTAGCATCCCCATGGGTGTACCAGCCCGTATTTCATGACTGCAGAGCCCACCGCGAAAAAACACCACCCTCCAGCTGCCGAGCACACCCCACAGACCCAACCACCCCTGCCCGGACAGATGAAGACAGTGCCACTCCAGACACAGCCAAGCTTTCGCCATACGGTCTTATGTGCCCTCAAGAGAGAATCCAACGTTGTAGTCTTTCCCACTGTCAACAGCGTACAATATCTCATGTAAAGATAACATCCATAGAACAAAACCACTAAGAACAGGAAGAAGACTGCTTCTCTCTTATTCCAGACATCATGATAACATGTCCAGAGGCACTCACTCGGAGTCGATGATTTTTCAGGCAATGTTAGACATAGCGAGTACACACACTTGTCATTTATCGCCTCACAGTTCAAGAGCAGCTAGCACATATGTAGTGTACCGCAAGGGATGTCAGCGTGGCTTAAAAACTCACGGAGACAGCTGGGTGGTCAAACAAAAGGATTTAAGTAAGATTTTTTTTTCTTTTCTTTCTTTTGAATCTCGTTTTCCAACCCGCGGCCTGAGAAAGGTAACGGAATAATTCTGCGCGGTCGACGCTGGATAAATGTGTCGGTACAGATATATGATCAGAAAGTATTGCATCAACCATTGTCTGATCACATGACTAACATTTGCTCGTGTTCCTCTTTGCTAACATATGATGTCTGACGTTTGGCAGATGCAAAATGATTATAGAATGGATGGAATTTTACCCGTATGCAGGGTATTTCGAATTAGAATGGATGGAATCTTCCCTGCATGCAGGGTATTTCGAATTAGAATGGATAGAATCTTACCTGCATGCAGGGGATTTCGAATTAGAATGGACGGAATCTTTCCTGCATGCAGGGTATTTCGAATTAGAATGGATGGAATCTTACCTGCATGCAGGGTATTTCGAATTAGAATGGATGGAATCTTTCCTGCATGCAGGGTACTTCGAATTGTTCGTGGATGACATCGGGTTTGGTTCACATGACCTTCCGTCATTCTTGAAGTGATTTGATTACCTTCCCAGGTCAGACTTGTACTACTGAGTAGTTTGTTTGTTTGTTTGTTTGTTTGTTTTTGATACATTTTTTAATTTCTTTCCTCATTCTCTCTTCCATTCCACAGTTCCTTCTTTCTCTCTTCTCCATTCTTTCATCAACATGGTCTTTCTCTTTGCTGTACATTTCCGGATGCAAATTACAACATATTTTTTTGTTATTAATCATATTTGTACATGTTTGACAATATTGAAGTAAATAATCCGTGAAACATAGAGAAATTAGTTATCTTATTAATTTCAATTTGAATGGATTTGAGTGAGAGTTCAATGTATGCCGAGGAAAGGTTGGTGTTTGTTTGTTTGTTTGTTTGTTTTTAATCCGCATTTGCAGGCTGATACTCCTGTGGTCACTCCCTGTGTAATACTCTCTACCCAACAAAGGGAGTGGAGTTTTGTGTGTGTGTTCTTCTTCTTCTTTTTTAATCCAAGCATTAAGGCAACCATACGCCAACTTCAGGGAAGGTGCATGCTATGTGCACCGTGTCATCCATACCAACGGTCCAACTGGCCTTCTCTTCGGAAAGTTGCTGATGGGATTTTACGAGTGTGCAAGATGCTATGGATGCGTTCACACACGGAACCTCGGTTTATAGTCTTATTCGAAGGACTGTATGGGAAATGAAGTCAGAACCAATGTTTATTCCGAGGGAAAAATTTCCCTGTTCCGAAAACGGCCCGTCAGAGATTCGATCCCGCAACCGCAATATCACCGACGTTACGTGTCCGGCGCTCTACCACTGGGCTATTCGGTCCCTGCTACTGAATAGCAAAATGGAACGCTTGCGGCTGAACACTGACTGGTTTTCCATTCGCTGCATCTCGCCTTACGAGGGGTGAGTAAAATGGCATGTACAACTTTCGTATCTCACTATCCTTGTTGAACACATTTTCGTCTGTTCGATAATTACCGTCCTCAATAGCATCATCCAAGAAAAATGAATAAACAACCTTCGGCTTAAAAGCATGATTCGTTTAACTCTATCCCTACTTACCATGTTTGAGGACTCGAGACACTCTAGTGTGACATTTATTCAGCTCCAACTAACGTCTGGCAGCACGTGGAACGTTCAGGGGGCAATGGATCTTTGAAAGGAAAAAACTCAAAATCAGTGAAAGAACAGGGCACGCTCAACCTATAGGATAGGTAGGTAAGTAGTGGTCCAAGACTAGAGGGATGGTGCTGGTAATGGTAATGGTGCTTATAGCCCAGCCAGCCTCAAAGGGCCATGTCAGGACTGTCTCCACGTTGACGTTAACCCACAAGTCCTTAAAAACAAACAAACCTCATTGACACAAATCTTTAAAACACACCTTCCAAAAACACACCAGGAATTTAATTAAAGCGTTTTCCTCCGTAAAAATTAGATCAGATGAAAAATGTTAATCTCCCTCAGAAATTCAAAGATCACATCAGGTGGAACATCTGTGAACAAGATTTTATGGAGTCTGCTGTGTAAACTGTTTATGTCTCACATCATGCACGTCCAACATTCTAAGAGAATATGTTTCACTGCGAGTGGTACATGACTTGGAACGCACCGCGGATCTTCTTCACCTTTTCAAAAGATAACAATGGGTGTAAAACGAGTGGCCAGTAAGTAAACGGCACAAAACTGTTTTATCTTTGTGCCGCCACGGGAACGTGGAACGCAAAGCCATGCATGGCAGTACAGGAGTTCAGGGTGCTAAGACAATCCAGAAGACAACCCTGATGTTAAGAAAATCCATAAGACAACCCTGATGCTAAGAAAATCCATACGACAACCCTGACGCTAAGAAAATCCAGAAGACAACCCTGATGCTAAGATAGTCCAGAAGACAACCTTGATGCTAAGAGAATCCAGAAGACAACCTTGATGCTAAGAAAATCCAGACGACAACCCTGATGCTAATGGAATCCAGAAGACCACCTTGATGCTAATGGAATCCAGAATACCATCCTGATTCTAAGGGAATCCAGAAGACAGCCCTGATGCCAAAAGAATCCAGAAGACCAACTTGATGCTAATGGAATCCAGAAGACCACCTTGATGCTAATGGAATCCAGAATACCATCATGATCCTAAGGGAATCCAGAAGACAGCTCTAATGCTAAAAGAATCCAGAAGACAACCCTAATGCTAAGAAAATCCAGAAGACAACCCTGATGCTAAGAGAATCCAGAAGACAACCTTGATGGTAAGAAAATCAAGGAAGACAACCTTGATGCTAAGAAAATCCAGAAGACAACCCTGATGCTAAAATAGTCCAAAAGACAACCCTAATGCTAAGACAATCCAGAAGACAACCTTGATGCTAAGAAAATCCAGAAGACAACCCTGATGCTAAGACAATCCAGAAGACAACCCTGATGCTAAAAGAAATCAGAAGACAACCCTGATGCTAAGAGAATCCAGAAGACAACCTTGATGCTAAGACAATCCAGAAGTCATCCCTGATGCTAAGAAAATCCAGAAGACAACCCTGATGCTAAGAGCATTTAGAAGACAACACGGACTCTAAGGAAATCCAGAAGACAAACCTGGCTCTAGGAGAATCCAGCAGAAAGCTCTGATTCTAATAGAATCAAATCGACAACCCTGACTGTAAGAGAATCCAGAAGACAAACCAAACTTTCAGAGAATTCAGAAGACAGCCTGATGCTAAGAGAATCCAGAAGAGAACACCCTAATGCTACGAGACTCCAGAAGACAACCCTGTCGCTAAGAGAATCCAGAAGACACCTATGATGCACAGAAAATCCAGAAGACAGCCCTGATGCTAAGAGAATCCAGAAGACAGCCCTGATGCTAAAAGAAAGCAGAAGACAACCCTGATACCAAGAGAATCCAGAAGACAGCCCTGATGCTAAAAGAATCCAGAAGACAACCCTGATGCAAAGAGATTCCAGAAGACAGCCCTGATGCTCCGAATCCAGAAGACAACCCTGATGCTAAAAGAAAGGAGAAGACAACCCTGATACCAAGAGAATCCAGAAGACAGCCCTGATGCTAAGAGAATCCAGAAGACAACCCTGATGCTAAATGAATCCAGAAGACAACCCTGATGCTAAGGAATCCAGAAGACAACCTGATGCTAATGGAATCCAGAAGACAAGCCTGATGCTAAGAGAATCCAGAAGACAACCCTGATGCTAAGGGAATCCAGAAGACAAGCCTGATGCTAAGAGAATCCTGAAGACAGCCCTGATACAAAGAGAATCCAGATGACAACACCGATGCTAAAAGAATCCAGAAGACAACCCTGATACAAAGAGAATCCAGAAGAGAACCCTGATTCTAAGAGGATCCAGAAGACAACCCTGATGCTAAGAGAATTTAGAAGACAGCCCTGATGCTGAGAATCCAGAATGCAACCCTGATGCTAAAAGAATCCAGAAGACAACCCTGATACAAAGAGAATCCAGAAGACAGTCTGATGCTAAGAAAAACCCAGAAGACAACCCTGATGCTAAGAGAATTCAGAAGACAACCATGATGCTAATGGAATCCAGAAGACAAGCATGATGCTAAAAGAAAGCAGAAGACAACCTGATACCAAGAGAATCCAGAAGACAGCCCTGATGCTAAGAGAATCCAGAAGACAACCCTGATGCTAATGGAATCCAGAGGACAGTCATGATGCTAAGAGAGTCTAGAAGACAACCCTGATGCTAATGGAATCCAGAAGACAAGCCTGATGCTAAGGGAATCCAGAAGACAAGCCTGATGTTAAGAGAATCCAGAAGACAACCCTGATACAAAGAGAATCCAGAAGACAACCCTGATGCTAATGGAATCCAGAAGACAGCCCTGATGCCTAGGGAATCTAGAAGACAGCCCTGATGCAAAGAGAATCCAGATGACAACCCCGATGCTAAAAGAATCCAGAAGACAACCCTGATACAAAGAGAATCCAGAAGGCAGTCCTAATGCTAAGAGGATCCAGACGACAACCCTAATGCTCAAAATTTCCAGAAGACAACCCTGATACAAAGTGAATCCAGAAGACAGCCCTGATGCTAAAAGAATCCAGAAGACAACCCTGATGCTAATGGAATCCAGAAGACAACACTAATGCTAAGGGAATCCAGAAGACAACCCTCATGCTAAGAGAATCCAGAAGACAGCCCTGATACAAAGAGAATCCAGAAGACAACCCTGATGCTAATGGAATCCAGAAGACAACCCCGATGCTAATGGAATCCAGAAGACAAGCCTGATGCCAAGAGAATCCAGAAGACTACCCTCATGCTAAGATAGTCCAGAGGACAACCCTGATGCTAATGGAATCCAGAAGACAACCCTGATGCTAAGGGAATCCAGAAGACAACCCTGATGCTAAGGAATCCAGAAGACAACCTGATGCTAATGGAATCCAGAAGACAACACTAATGCTAATGGAATCGAGACGACAACCTGATGCTAAGAGAATCCAGAAGACAGCCCTGGTACAAAGAGAATCCAGAAGACAACCCCGATGCTAAGAGAATCCAGAAGACAGCCTGGTACAAAGAGAATCCAGAAGACAACCTGATGCTAAGAGAATCCAGAAGACAGCCCTGGTACAAAGAGAATCCAGAAGACAACCCTGATGCTAATGGAATCCAGAAGACAACCCCTATGCAAAGAGAATCCAGACGACAACCCGGATGCTAAGGGAATCCAGAAGACAAGCCTGATGCTAAGAGAATCCAGAAGACACCCCTGATACAAAAAGAATCCAGAAAGCAACCCTGATGCTAATGGAATCCAGAAGACAACCCTGATACAAAGAGAATCTAGAAGACAACCCTGATGCTAAGATAGTCCAGAAGACAACCCTGATGCTAATGGAATCCAGAAGACAACTCTGATGCTAAGGGAATCCAAAAGACAACCCTGATGCTAAGGGAATCCAAAAGACAACCCTGATGCTAATCGAATCCAGAAGACAACCCTGATGCTAAGATAGTCCAGAAGACAACCTTGATGTTAAGAGAATCCATGAGAACAACCCTGATGCTAAGATAATCCAGAAGACAACCTTGATGGTAAGAGAATCCAGAAGACAACCCTAATGCTAAGATAATCCAGAAGATAGCCCTGATGCTAAGGGAATCCAGAAGACAACCTGATGCTAAGGAAATCCAGACGAGAACCCTGATGCTAAGAGAATCCAGAGGACAACCCTGGAAGGCCAACATGGGCAACAAACTACATGGGTACATGGCATAAGGCTCCTCCTAGGACAAGCTTCGTCCTCTACATCGCTTCCTGCCCTCGAATTCAACTTGGCCCATCGGGAAAATCCGAAGTCTGCTCTGTCGTGGCCAACAATCGATGGAATGTCTTGAGCGCAAAGCAACACTTAACCACACATGGAGACGGTTTCAAAACGAGGGCGATAAAGAAAAACAAATTACAGGTATAAAAAAAATGAAAAAAAATAAATAAATAAAAATAAAAAAATAAACAGTATTCCTCCTGTTATTATTTACGTTTTCATCATCATCACTAGTATCACTATCATTGCTATTGTTACCATTATCATCATTGTCACCATTATTATTTCAACTCCCATGATCCCCTCCTTAACGGCCTCGTTTTAATCTAACACCCATTTTCCGCCGAATATGAGAAGATAAGTGGTTCCTCGTTCTTCGTTTTCATCGTCCTAAATGTTGTTTGCTTTTGCCCCGAAGAAGACCCAAGAGGTCGAAATGCATTGTATTCCGTCCTGTAATCTTTTTGTCCGTATCGCATGGTGGAACTTATACCGCTTTTTGTTGTTGTTGTTGTTGTTTTGTTTGTTTGTTTTTTTTTTTATTAAAGTTGCTTCAAACATGGACACACAACCAAGAGCTTGAGATCGGGCATGCAGTAGGTCGGGCATGCAGTAGGTCGGGCATGCAGTAGGTCGTGCATGCAGTAGGTCGGGCATGCAGTAGGTCGTGCATGCAGTAAGCACAGACAAAGGACACTTGACGCTACCGAAAGTTCCAGCCACGAAGTTCTCCCCGGCAAGATACACCAAAATTCCTCTTCTGGAACAACCGTGACACCAAGAGCTTAGGACCAGGGTTTACTGAATTGGAGTGGGTGACTGGGAATGCCTAGCAGACATCCCTGAATGGAATTACCATCTGGAGATCAGGAGGAGGGGTATGGGGACCAGGCATATCTCTGCTCTTGGTTTCGTCCCAAACAGATAATTCTGACTGACCTCCCTGGGCAGATATAAAAGCATATGGAGCACACCTTACATTCACAGGTGTAAAACGTATGCCAATCGATCTGGCAGTTTGAGTGAAGTCGGTTTCCATGTTTAAGTCCTCGCCATAAAGATTCGAGTGAGAGAGGCTACACGCTCATCAGTCTGTGTGATCTCACGAGACAGGCTGGGTGTGCAGTGTGCCGGTGTAACGAAAAGTTGTAACTCCCCGAATGGTTTAACTCCCAGGGAGCTAAACTGTTCATATGTAAATTTGAACTCCCTGGGAGTTAAACTAGAATGACTCCCACCCTGTGCCAAAATAACTCCACTCAGTAAAACTTCAAATCTTTTTTGTACAAGTCTCAACAAATTCTTGAAACATTAAGGGGGGAGTCATTTTGTACATATATCAGACTTAACTCCCACCCTGTAACAGAATGACCCCCGTGGGAGTTATGACAGATTAACTCCCGGGAGTTAATCCAGGCGTGTAAAAGTTCAACTCCCTGCCCACTAAGGGGAGTCAGTTTTTCACAGTTTAGAATAACTCCCCTGGGAGTTAATCTATACACGTGTTTTCTGACTCCCAGGGAGTTACTTTTTAACAGAGGGGAGTTAATCTGATCATGACTAAAATGACTCCCCACCCATCTATCCCAGGTGTTTTTCGGTAAGAGAATGGAGAAGGGGATTTAATGTTCATGATCATCATCATCATAGGGAAAGGAAATGTCCGTGTACATATTCATGTGCTCATCTATGCATATCCTTGATATTTTACTATGCCTTTTTGTATATAATCTGTATGTAAAGCCTGTATATACATGAATTAATGGTTTGATGCCTTTGGTAGAAATACTGTACCTTCAGTCTTTGGCGTTCTTTCTCTCTCTCTCTCTCTCTCTCTCTCTCTCTCTCTCTCTCTCTCTCTCTCTCTCTCTCTCTCTCTCTCCTCTCTCATTGGGGGGGGGGGGGGTGGTCACTTCCGGCACGCAGCGAGTAAACATTAATAGTCGGGAGCTCCGGAATCAAGTGGAAATTGTGAGGTCTGCAGTTGTTTTTGCGAGGTGTCAGTGTGTAATCAACATTATGCCAGCGGTGCCTCTTTCTTTTCGTGTCGTATGTGGTGGATTTGTGGCCGTATTTCTTGCATTCATGCATCGACGCGATTTGAAAAAGGCCGCCTTATTCTGTCGGACATTAAGGATTCGTACGTGGCAAAGCGGTGTCGCAGTCGGGTTGATCCTCTCTCTGTTGTACTACGGACTTTTACTACAGCGTTGTGGTGACGTTGAGCTAAACCCTGGACCTGTTACTGGCAGCAAAGCAGCAGACCTGAGGCAGACCAGACTGAAGAGCGCCAGCGGAGGTTCACCGGCATCCCACACCTCTCCGTCTCGGACAGCTGCAGAGCCCACTCTCCGTGATGTCATGTCTTCCATGCGGGACCTGAACTCTAAGTTTGATGGCATGAAAGCTGACATGAGAGACATGAAAGAGATGTATGCTGGACTGCATGACGAGGTCTTATCCCTGAAGAAGGAGGTCATCGATCTAAGGCGTGATAATGAAAACTTGAAGGCGGAGAATGACAGACTGCATGAACAGATGCAGAAACTTGAGCGAAAGACTGATGACTTAGAATGTCGCTCTAAGAGGAACAATGTGATTTTTTATGGCATTCCCAGGAGAGACCAGGAGACCAGGCAGGACTGTGAGGGCCTTGTACACGATTTATTGACTGACCAGTTAGAACTGTCAAGGGATGTAGAATTCGACAGGCTCCACAGGTTGAACGGGAAACCGGACTCTCCAGTCATTGGTCGATGTACTTTTTTTAAGGATAAGGAAGCCATTCTGGGTGCCAGGCACAAGTTGAAAGGCACTAAAGTGTTTGTTGGAGAAGATTCTCCCAGCGCGTGAGAGAAGTGCGCAAAAAACTTGTTCCTCATCTGAAAGTTGCCAAAAAAGAAAATAAAAAAGTGTCAATGATCTTTGATCACTTGGTCATCGAGGGTAAAAAGTATTACTTAGACCAGGACAGTAATTTGAAAATGTCTATCTAGGGGTATGGCCGGCCTGTTAAAATAATCCCCAAACAATGTAATTCATCAAAACTGTACCTGATTCAAAATGTTGAGGGGAAGGAAAAATATGCATCACCGTTTAGAGGGGAAGGTGAGGATGGCACAACACGTGCAGCTCGGGTTGTGACGGGTGACACAGCTGTGTCAACTCTCCCTGTAAACTGTCACGTTCACGACAGAAATTGTGCGTGCAATGTGTCGTTAGACCGTACACATTCATATGTTTTTACTGTGGTCGGAAAACATGTACGTGATGACATATTGAATGTTGATCTCGCACATAATGAAAGAATGAATGAAAGTGTGTTTCCTTTTGTGATTGATGAATATCCTTCTTCTAACTTTTGTGTGCATGATGAAAGTGTGGTTGAAAACAATCTTTCTTCTTCTTTGAACACATGTTTTTTCCTGTAAAGCTCCTGTATACAATGAAGGACTGGTGGAAAGCGCTATATCTCTTTTAACGAACGAACGCCAATCTTCTGATGTCAGCATAAATAATGAAAGAATGAATGGAGGTGCTGTTTCTGGTTCATCAACTGAGTGCCTTTCTTCTAAACTTAGAACACATAATGAAAGAGTGAATGAAAGTGTGAATGAAGAGGATTTGATCTCATCATCGTATGGGTGTTTCTCATCAGAAGGCTTTGTACATAACAAGATTTTGTCATCTCAAACATGGAATCAAAGCGTCCCTTCCGAAGTTTGTGTACATGATTTAAGAGACGATGAAGATGATTCATCTTTCACGTGGAACGATTGTTTTTCTTCTTGTACAGATATTCAGACACCAAGTTTGGCGAATGAAAAGGTTAATGTAATGGCTGATAATAGAAGGAATATAGCAGCTGTGAATGATGAGAATGATTTTACAGAAAGCCGCTGTGACATGAATTTGACTGATGTGAACGGAAAACATGTATCATTTTACATTGGAATGTGAATGGCCTGCTTTCTAAGTTGTCTGATAAAGCATTTGTTTCATACATAACGTCTTTTGATTTAGTTTGTTTAGTAGAAACGTTCGTTGAAAGTCTGCATTCAAATGTTTTTAGTAATCATAAAGTTTTCTCTAAACCTGCTGTTCAGTTTACAAAACATGGAAGACGATCGGGAGGAGTTATATGTCTTGTCAAAAAGGAATTTTTGCCCTTCATACAAGAGGTACCGACTGACCTAAATAATACCATTATGTTCAATATTTCTAAAGGTGTATTTGGTTTTTCTAAGAATGTTCTCTTTGTATGTACATATGTACCTCCGGAAAATTCACCATACTATGCTTTCTATGATACTGATAATGGCATAACTTATTTGGAAAATTGCCTTTCTGATGTTATGCTCAGAGTACCTGATGTGTATGTACTTCTGGCTGGAGATCTAAATAGTAGAATTTCTAACATTTGTCAGAATTTCCAACAGAAAAATGTACTTTCAGTTTACACAATGGAACCCTTATTAACAGATGTTCTGAAGATAATACATTGAACAGGTATGGAAAGCTGTTATTAAACATGTGTACCGCGTTAGATCTATGTATTTTAAATGGCGTGTGTGACGGTGACCGTCAAGGTTGTTTCACATATATTTCAGAGACAGGGAACAGTGTGAATGATTATTTCATAGCTTCCTATGACATGTTTACTGTTATCAATCTATCATGATCAAAAAGGAAGATCATATGGTACAACCCACCATATATATATATATATATATATATATATATATATATATATATATATATATATATATA
>JAFLJL010002707.1:0-24020 GCA_018398815.1 Conus ventricosus
AAAAAAACGCTGATCATCTTGCGGTTTATAAAAAAATTAGCAGTAAAGCTTAGACCTTTACCGGGTATATTAGGGTGTTGTTAGCTGCTTTTGTCTACTGCTAGCAAATAGTTGGCTTTATGGCCGAGCACTTATGGGCATTAGTTCTCTTAATAGTTGGGTTAATTTTAGTAAGATAAGACCAAGTAATCCTAGGCCAGTTAATCCAAGAACAAGCGCTGTCTTTTCATATCATGGTCATCGCGAACAGAGTCCGCGTCTTCAATGGCCTTTAGGCTTTGGACCTTGGGGATTGGATGACTTATTCTTGGGGGGTCATCTTGTTTGGTTACTGCTTGCAATATTTACTGGCTCAGAATTTATTTCGTTTTTTCCGACCTTCTGTTCATTGCCTGCCACAAGGATTTTATTATTGTAGTTTATTATTGTTCCTATCTGGAGCCTGAGGTCAGAAGGCAGCATGTATAAACCAGTGCCAACAGCAAAGTCTACTTTCGATCTTGCGTATTGTAAAACATTTTGGTACCTTTTAATACTTGAAGTAAATCAACTGTAGAAATTAATGGCGTCCTCTAAATTTGCTAAGTATTGTTTTTTGTGCGTCAAAGCCAGTAGAAGGATCGGTTATGCTCGATGTTGTTTGTGCTTGCGAACCTAGCAAACACCAAACGTAAGTACGAACAGAGTCGTTTATTCGTTCTATTCCTGCTTTAGTTAGGCCCTTAGAAGTGTCTAAGATAAATGTTGTCCATGCTGTTTTATGCTCTTGCTCTATGGACCCGAGGTGAACAGTTGTGCCTGAAGAAAAAGATGTGTAGGAGGATTCCAGTCATACTTATACTTTCTGTGCACGCCCCAAAAATAAGGGGTGCCTAAGCCATAATTAAGATCCGACTTTTGTCTAAAGTCTGTCTTAACATTAATATTGAATTCGTTACAGATCCTTTCAAAAGCCTTCATGTCTATTCTGTTGCTGAATGGATTAAACGTTTTTATCATTTGGTAATGGCGCTCGCAGTTCAGTCAAATACGTCTGAAGGTGTAATAAAAATGAAATCTATACACTGACCTCACCAAAGGATCAGGATGATTTAAGTGATCAGCATACGATACTCCACACCCAGTTGATGCACAAAACACAGCAAAGTTTAACTGTTCTGATAAAACTGCATCGGATGACTAAACCACACTTTCGCGATGTAGTCTTTTTTAATAGGGGGTTAAGATATCTGCTTAATGAGTACTCACCTTTACTTGAAAGGTGTCAGTCTGGGTCACAGAAATGTCGAGGGTGTCAGTTGTTATATTTTTAAGATTGTAGTGCGGCCCAGCAGAATATTTTGCATCAGTATATTTAAATGCGCTCATTTTTATTTCGTTTAAAAAATGTTTGTAACAATAACAACCCAAGACCGTCCTTCGTTTTTAGAACATGCTATTGATAACAATTGCGGGGCCAAGACGGTCGCGCTCCATGAAATATTTTACAAAGTCGTATGGTTTAATATAAGCAAAGCCAAGGAGAATAATAAGGTTCTAAAAGTTGACAAAACAGGGGCTAAAGTTAGCCAGTTAACAATACCTGATGGTTATTAGGGTTTTGCTCACTAAAAGAAGCAATGAGTAACTTTGACATTACTCTCAAACTTAACAATGCAAATCTAAAAACAATGTTAACATTCAAGCCTGAAGAAGAAGGAGGTTACTATTTTGATAAAGAGCTAGCTAAAATGTTAGGCTTTGCAGCTGACAATTATAGATTTAGAGTTACACCAAACAAAACTACTTATGAGGGAGAAAATCCGCTCGATCTTGCATTACATTCATTACTCTATGTTCATTTGGACGAGCTAAGCACTGATGAAAACTTATATGATGGAAGGCCCTCAACTGTTTTAAGAGCTCTTCCATCAGGGAAAGCTGCATATTGCGATTATGAAATTATACAATTCCCTAATTTACAGTTTAAAAGATTAGTTTGTGGGAGGGTCGGATCATTTAAGATAAAAATTGCAGACAAAACAGGGAAAGTCGTGAAATGTGATAACCTGCACATTGTTTTGGAAATAAAATAATAAGGTGTACTAAAAAATGTCGCGTGGACCAGAAGAATCCGGAGTTACATTAGCGCCTGTGAGGTGTATAACTTTAGAACTAAAAGACCTTGCAGACGTTGCGGACTTTGAACAGAATGGTGAGATAGGCGCTTTGTATGGTTTTGAGTACACTAAAGATGGTGATTATAAACGCAAAGAGGTTGGCGACAGCAAAAAGTTTCCTAAACTAGAACAACTGCGCAATCTAGAAGCAAATAATGTTGGCCAGTATGAATATAAAATAGTTCGAAAACCTGACCTCAAATGGCATTTAGAACCATATTTAGAATGGGAAATAAAATTTGAATTCATAAGCCCATTTACATTTTTTAGCCGTCAAAAAAGTTTCAGAAAAGCACTCAACTCTGGCCCTTTACATATAAGTCTTATGCCAGATGACAATAGTCGAAAAGAGATTGAAATAACGCCGTTTGGGAAAAAACAGTACATCCTCCACAGAAGAGAAACCGTTTTGAAAGATGCATCTACAAAATCACAGTTCATTCCGCAAATGAAATTAGGAGACACGTTCACAATGATATTTGAAATTTCTGTCTTAAAAGATGTGAAGAGGGATGGGGTTGTGGGTGTTAGTGACGTCCTTTTTAAAGGAATTCTAATTAGCTGGCAAAACTTAGACGTTGACAGTCTTAAAGTTACTGTCGTCATTCTTCACAATGGTGAGGATATTAAGGTCATAACAACAAGCAACAAAATCAATATTAGTCTAAATAGAAACAATCTTACAGCACTGAATTGGATTAATCTTACACATTTAGATCTTATAGGATTTTATTATACTGAACAAGTTTTGACAGAGAGCATGATAAAAAACAATAAGGGGATTAGATTAAATTCTAGTATAAAAACTATGGAGCAGTTAAACTTTATGCCAAAAACCCCTCATTGTTCATTGATTTGTGGACAGACTGGTTGTGAAAAACAATATTTGTCCTAGACCTATTGCAAACAGTTTATCGCTATAATTTTGATCATATTGTGATTTTCTGTCCAACACTTAAATGGAACAAAGCATATCATGATAGAAGGTTTATATGGACAGATGATGAAATATATTTAGTTAATCCTAGCAATAAACTGAGTGAGTGTTTAGAACAGTTTTATAGACTGTTTGAAGGAACGCAGACACTATTTATTATAGATGACTGTTCGGCAGAAAGAGACATAGTTAAAAAAAGAAATACTTTGTCAAAACTGGCTTTCAGTGGAAGACATGCTGGAATAAGTGTGTGGATTTTATGTCAAAAATATAACTCAGTTTTAAAAGACTTTAGAGAACAGTTAAAGACTGTAGTTCTATTTCACATGAAAGACAGAGATGCATTTGATGAATGTTTGCGTGAAAATGATGTTATTGAAAATGATCAGGAAAAACATAGGATTAAGCAAAAACTAAAATCTGAAAAGTTTAGTAAATTAGTATTGAAAACGGATAACCCTACACAGTATGTCTGTTTGTAGGGTCGTTATTTTTTGGTTATTGAAGTCTTACTTGTCAGAGAACAGTAAAAAGCTCATTCTGGAGTCGCCCGGTCGAAACTGGTTGAGACCGGGTGAGCCAGAATGAGCTTTTTACTGTTCTCTACAGGACATTTGCTACGTCGCAGCCGTGAGACACTCGTCTCGCATTCAGTCATCAGTCAATTTTTTTTTTTTTATCATCAGCTCTAAATCGTGCGAAGCGTGGTCTCCCAACTTAGCAGATGTGGTGTAGCGTATATGGACTTGTCCGCACGCAGTGAGACCACCTTGATGACACTCAAACTGCATTGAAAGTGTCAACAAACTGGTTGTGTGTGCGGTTTTTTTTTTTTTAGATCGTTCTCAGCACAGAACTCGAGACCTACTAATCCCGATCAGAGAAAGCGGTTCGGCCTACCCCAACTGTCGTCTGCTCTTCTCCTACAACCGCCATTTGCTTCCAGTGGCACTGACACTGTCGGTGATTGACGGCCTGCTCTTCGGGTTACTGCTGGGTTTAACAAGACGTCCACTGATGACTAGTTATTGTGCTAAAAATATTCCAAACAAGCAATTCGCAGACAATAAATGGCGTGCACGTCGTAGATCTAGTCTTTCGAAACAACTGGCAAATGGACTAGCATGCTCATTGTAGTAATCAACATCCTGTTTTCATCATGACGCGTTGTTTGTGCTCTCTCTCTCTCTCTCTCTCTCCCTCTCTCTCTCTCTCTCTCTCTCTCTCTCTCTCTCTCTCTCTTCTCTTCTCATCTCTCTCTCTCTCTCTCTTTGTTTGTAAGTTTCCTTCTGTTTACCACCCCCCATCTCATTAGTACTTTATGAATAGCTTCCTTATCGTTGTAGAATTAGATTACCATGTTGCATGTTGAATTGTCAGTATGAATGATATGTGTTGAAACAATGTCTGCATGACAAGGACAGATTGTAAGACTAGGCTTTGGCCTAAAATCTTCATCCTTGTGTATTAAAGATCAATCAATCAATCTCTCTCATATCTCATCAGTACTGTATAGACCTTTAATGCTGTGCGGTTTGTTCGTACCCATTGACTTTGAAAAAGTGTGCAAGTCTGTGTCTGTACCGCTTCTCGTCAATCGGTGTTGTCTCTCAATTCAAGAAAAGTCAAAGGATTTATTTCTTTCTGACGCTGCTAACGAGAGTTAAATATGCGCCATGTTTGGATGGGGTGAGGGGCAGAGGTTGAAGAGGATAATAACATGGCGGATAGAAGGTAGGGAGGGGGGTGGAAGGGGGGAAGGTTGAAGAGGACAATAACATGGCGGATAGAAGGTAGGGAGGAGGGTGGAAGGGGCAGAGGTTGAAGAGGACAATAACATGGCGGATAGAAGGTAGGGAGGGGGGTGGAAGGGGGAAGGTTGAAGAGGACAATAACATGGCGGATAGAAGGTAGGGAGGGTGGAAGGGGGGGAAAGGGTTTAAGAGGATAATAACATGGCGGATAGAAGGTAGGGAGGGGGGAAGGTTGAAGAGGATAATAACATGGCGGATAGAAGGTAGGGAGGGTGGAAGGGGGGAAGGTTGAAGAGGATAATAACATGGCGGATAGAAGGTAGGGAGGGTGGGAAGGGGGGAAGGTTGAAGAGGATAATAACATGGCGGATAGAAGGTAGGGAGGGTGGAAGGGGGGAAGGTTGAAAGAGGACAATAACATGGCGGATAGAAGGCAGGGAGGAGGGTGGAAGGGGGGAAGGTTGAAGAGGATAATAAAATGGCGGATAGAAGGAAGGGAGGAGGGGGGAAGGGGCAGAGGTTTTAAGAGGATAATAACATGGCGGATAGAAGGTAGGGAGGGGGGTGGAAGGGGGGAAGGTTGAAGAGGACAATAACATGGCGGATAGAAGGGAGGGGGGAGGGTGGAAGGGGGGAAGGTTGAAGAGGACAATAACATGGCGGATAGAAGGTAGGGAGGGGGGTGGAAGGGGGGAAGGTTGAAGAGGACAATAACATGGCGGATAGAAGGTAGGGAGGGGGGTGGAAGGGGCAGAGGTTGAAGAGGACAATAACATGGCGGATAGAAGGTAGGGAGGAGGGTGGAAGGGGGGAAGGTTGAAGAGGATAATAACATGGCGGATAGAAGGTAGGGAGGGGGTGGAAGGGGGGAAGGTTGAAGAGGACAATAACATGGCGGATAGAAGGTAGGGAGGAGGGTGGAAGGGGCAGAGGTTGAAGAGGACAATAACATGGCGGATAGAAGGTAGGGAGGGGGGTGGAAGGGGGGAAGGTTGAAGAGGACAATAACATGGCGGATAGAAGGTAGGGAGAGGGTGGAAGGGGCAGAGGTTGAAGAGGATAATAACATGGCAGATAGAAGGTAGGGAGGAGGGTGGAAGGGGGGAAGGTTGAAGAGGACAATACATGGCGGATAGAAGGTAGGGAGGGGGGTGGAAGGGGGAAGGTTGAAGAGGACAATAACATGCGGATAGAAGGTAGGGAGGGGGTGGAAGGGGCCCGAGGTTGAAGAGGACAATAACATGGCGGATAGAAGGTAGGGAGGGGGGTGGAAGGGGGAAGGTTGAAGAGGATAATAACATGGCGGATAGAAGGCAGGCAGGAGGGTGGAAGGGGGAAGGTTGAAGAGGATAATAAAATGGCGGATAGAAGGTAGGGAGGAGGGGGGAAGGGGCAGAGGTTGAGAGAGGATAATAACTGGCGGATAGAAGGTAGGGAGGGGGTGGAAGGGGGAAGGTTGAAGAGGACAATAACATGGCGGATAGAAGGTAGGGAGGAGGGTGGAAGGGGGGGAAGGTTGAAGAGGACAATAACATGGCGGATAGAAGGTAGGGAGGGGGGTGGAAAGGGGGGAAGGTTGAAGAGGACAATAACATGGCGGATAGAAGGTAGGGAGGGGGTGGAAGGGGCAGAGGTTGAAGAGGACAATAACATGGCGGATAGAAGGTAGGGAGGAGGGTGGAAGGGGGGAAGGTTGAAGAGGATAATAACATGGCGGATAGAAGGTAGGGAGGGGGGTGGAAGGGGGGAAGGTTGAAGAGGACAATAACATGGCGGATAGAAGGTAGGGAGGAGGGGGGAAGGGGCAGAGGTTGAAGAGGACAATAAAATGGCGGATAGAAGGTAGGGAGGGGGGTGGAGGGGGGAAGGTTGAAGAGGACAATAAAAATGGCGGATAGAAGGTAGGGAGTAGGGTGGAAGGGGCAGAGGTTGAAGAGGATAATAACATGGCAGATAGAAGGTTGGAGGAGGGTGGAAGGGGGGAAGGTTGAAGAGGACAATAACATGGCGGATAGAAGGTAGGGAGGGGGGTGGAAGGGGGAAGGTTGAAGAGGACAATAACATGGCGGATAGAAGGTAGGGGAGGGGGTGGAAGGGCAGGGTTGAAGAGGACAATAACATGGCGGATAGAAGGTAGGGAGGAGGGTGGAAGGGGGGAAGGTTGAAGAGGATAATAACATGGCGGATAGAAGGTAGGGAGGGTGGAAGGGGGGAAGGTTGAAGAGGACAATAACATGCGGATAGAAGGTAGGGGGGAGGGTGGAAGGGGGAAGGTTGAAGAGGACAATAACATGGCGGATAGAAGGTAGGGAGGGGGGTGGAAGGGGCAGAGGTTGAAGAGGATAATAACATGGCGGATAGAAGGTAGGGAGGAGGGTGGAAGGGGGGAAGGTTGAAGAGGACAATAACATGGCGGATAGAAGGCAGGGAGGAGGGTGGAAGGGGGGGAAGGTTGAAGAGGACAATAACATGGCGGATAGAAGGTTACAGGGAGGGGGGTGGAAGGGGGGAAGGTTGAAGAGGACAATAACATGGCGGATGAAGGTAGAAGGAGGGTGGAAGGGGCGAAGGTCACGACAGGGTAAAGGGGAGGGTGCAGGTACTGTATGAGCGCGCGTGAGGTAGGTTTGCGTTTCAGGTGTACGGGAGATAAGCCTTGCTGGAATTGACAGTTTGACTTGAAAGGTTATCGTCCTTAACAATATTCATTCTGAGTTCGCGTCCTTAACAATATTCATTCTACGTAAATTTGTATTGCACACACACACACACACACACACACACACACACACACACACACACACACACACACACACACACTTCTGTCTTTATAGAATTACAAATTTTATGTGTAAACTGTCTATATCTTACCACCAAGACAGGATGATCATCCTTTTTTTTTTTCTTAACCATGCATTCAAATTACTTGATATAACAAAATAAAGTATGAATAAAAGTATTTCTTATAATGTTAGGGGAAAAGGCAGACAAACGTACCAACAAAGGATTTTTTAAAAAGGACAATAAAACAAGAAGAAGAATAACAACACTAACAAAAACCACACACACACACACACACACACACACACACACACACACACACACACACACACACACACACACAGGTCAAGTTAACAGGATACACAAATACAGTCCAACAGACAGACAAACAGATAGACAGACAAGCAGACTGTTTCCAAATCGATGAAAAGGCAGATAAGAACAGTAAAAGGCCGACTCTGGCCACTTGCTACTCCACCACGTTTCTGGGCGAAAGTGGCCTAAAAGCCGCCTATTCCTGTTCTCTGACAAGTAACCAAAAAATAACGACCCTACAAACAAATATACTGTGTAGGGTTATCCGTTTTTAATACTAATTTACTAAAGTTTTCATAGAGGAAAGTATCTGGGACTGAACACGCCCCATAGAGTAACGCAGAGAAAAGCAGTTGTGGCTGAACGCGCCCATATACACGGTGGGTGCACTAGGGGTATCTGATTACTTCGCGGTATGTTAATTACAGCGTGGGGAGAGAGAGAGAAACCCTGACAAGTTAAGGTTAAGTTGCCCTCAGAACAGACAGACAGACAGACAGACAGAGAAGAGAGACAGACAGACAGAGAGGCGGGCACACACACACACACACACACACACACACACACACCACACACACACACACACACACACACACACTAACACGAACACTAACACACACACAGACACTTTCTCTCTCTCTCTTTCTCTCTCCCTCTCTCTCTCTTACACACACCCACGCAACTAACACGGACACCTGCACACACAGAGAAACACACACACACACACACAGGCCAAAAAATCAATACTGCCGCACCTCCTCTACCCCTCTTTCCCCCCCTCCTCTTCACCCCCCCGCCTAGCATTACATCAGCTTCTAGAACGTTCCACGCTTGGCGGCGCTGTTCTAACTAGCCAATCAGCGAGCTAAGCGTACCCTTCTGGCCGCTCACACCACACATTCTTCCACTGACTGCTGTGCAAGCGCGTTGTGGTTACTGTGCTGTGATTTACATTTGACAGGCGGGCTGAGCGGAGAGAACTTGTGTGTGTGTTAAAAACATGGCGAGTCAAGGAAGTGGTGTTTCAATGCCTTCTACTAGTGCTGGAAGTGACACTAATATTACTCAAGAAATGGATAAAAACCATGGTGGAAAGCATAGAATCGGCCACAACTTTCCAACAAGCTCAAAATCTCCCATTACCGCCGCTAACACCAACGGAATTGTGGACTAAAGAAGAAATGTTTATTTTGCAAGAGAATCAAGACTACTTTAAAAAAATGACAGAAATAATTGAAAAGATTAAAAGGGAAGGACCCAGGATTTGCCGCAGAAGCCTAAAAGAAAGCTTGAGCAATTGTTAAAAGAAAAGAAAGGAGACAAAAAAGGAGAACAGATCTTTCAACCCCGCAAGAATTACATGCTTATCTTAGGGCAAATCAGGCTGACGTCAATTGGCTATTTCTAGAGAAGCTTTTACTGATCAGATATTTTCCGAAACAGTAAATGAAGCCGAAATTGTAGAAAGACTACAAAGAGGGATGAGAAATTTGAGGAGGCAAGATGCACAGTCCTTGTTAATTTACATTCAGTTTGGTTACTTCTTGAATTTGTGTAAACAATGGCAGGAAAATGAAAGGAAAGAAGGGAGAACAAAGGAAACTTGGGCTGTTTGGTTGAAAGCAAAAACCGGGTATTCTGATGTACACGTACGAAAAGTACGTGCTGTTTCAAGTGGTCTTTTTGGATATCCAAGGTTTTATGCTGTAGGCCTTCCCTTTCGTTTCATTTTTAGCAAGCTAAATGAAATTAAAACCATGCTGCAAGTGCCGGAATTTGCACACAGTACTGGAAACAAGATCCGCACATAACAATGACAAGCGGGCTCCAGCAATCCCCGTAATCGTTAACGGCGGAAGGCAAGACCTTAGTACATCTACCAGTATGGAGAGGAGTAGTGTGTGGCCGGCACTATCTTCATATAAATGCTCCAAATATACAATGACGGATGTACTACTACTGGCGATTAGAGCCGCCATAAAAGCTCGGCCACAGCAGTAATTGCTGTAACTCTGCCATAGCCAGTTGCAAGCCTGGTTGAGAAAGAGGAGCACAGCAAACTAGGCTAAGTGATCATATGTGGTTGGACGTCATGCTTCGTCGTTCACGCGCGTGAACGGTGGCCTACTTGCTGGACTCCTCCCCCACAAAGCCCGGACAGTTTTCTAAAAATAGTTTCTTACCTCACCTGCTTTGACGTCATGCTTCGTCGTTACGCGCGTGAACGGTGACCTACTTGCTGGACTCCTGCCCCACAAAGCCCCAGGCAGTTTTCTAAAAATAGTTCTTACCTCACCTGCTTTGACGTCATGCTTCGTCGTTCACGCGCCGTGAACGGTGGCCTACTTGCTGGACTCCTGCCCCGTGCTTAGGCTGCCTTTTTAGGCGGGTGTACTTTATACAATTGTCTTGTTTTATTTAATTAAGCTTTTGTTAAATGCACTTGGTGGCTGCTTTGAACTTGCAACAAAAGAGCCAATCATTACAAAAACGCAAGCACTGTCTTGCACCAAGTGGTGTTACACATGACAAATAATAAAGCTCTGTGTACACCACACACACTCCAACCCCCAAGTCACCCCAAGTTCTTAATTAAGTCACCCCAAGTTCTTAATTAAGTTTTTAATTAATACTTCAAGTTCTTAATAAGTTCTTGATTAATTTTTTAAATTAAGTTCTTGATCAAGTTCTTAATAAGTTCTTGATTAAGTCATCCTTTAAGTACAACCAAGTTCTTATAATTATCAAAAAAATACAATCTATGTTTTTATCTTAAATAGCAGATGTCTAATATAGTACACACACGCCTCAAAAAACGCGTCATCGTTGAGGATGTCTTGCTCAGCGTTCTCTGCGCGAGATCGGTCGGCATAGATTTTAATGAAGTTTTTACATCCGAGCAACTGCATTGATTATAATTTAGGTCTATGGAAATGTCTTTTATAGACTCCAAGTCTTTATTTATTGACACCATCATTTTATAATACGCCATGATCTATTTTTATAAAAAAAATTTAAAATTAAGTTCTTAAATATTATTCCATTTGTAATGGATCAAAATGATGCTTTGTTATTGGCGGTTTTGGCGTGCTGGTGTCTTTTCTGCATTTAGTGGCTCAGATTTTTTTGATTGCTTTTGTTTCTGTTGCCATCGGTTATATATTTTATAGCCGCAATAACTGCCCCAACAGCAGCAATGGCGCCAAAAATGGCAACAGTTTTAAGTTCAATATTCCATGAAGACTTTGGGGCCCTTGTATCACATGGAGTTTTTATAGCTGGCATTGAATCAACTTGTTCTGGCGTTGGCGGTGTTATGTTTTCATGATGAGTCATATTCTGTAACATTAATTTTTTTTGTCTGTTCCACTCTGCTAATTTTTTTCCTGCTTCAACACGCCCAGGATTTTTAATGGTCCCCACCTGGTTCAGTGTTTTCTGCTGATTTTCTAGCTTGGTTACTTTCTCCACCTGATTCAGTGTTTCCTGATTCTGATGATTTTCCAGCTCGTTCATTTTGAAGGGAAACAAAATCTATATGATTAAAAGTTATTAATCCCATGATCGCTGGCGATAACAATGTTCCAAATCTATAGTATAAATCACACCCTAGAGACTCTAATGACTTTGTTAAAACTGGATCTTGCGTTAAATCATATGTAAGATCTTGTTCAGAATCAATGGGAGCAAATCTACTGACTAGTTTAGTGTACAAAAATAAGAACCGTTTGCCCCACACTTTTCACCATTCTAGACCCCAGCTGCGCTTCATACCTGTTATGATACTTTATAATGTCTTGTGAAGACATCTGCTGAATCTGTTCTATGCTGAATTCAGTTCCGAGGAACTGTTTTGTTTTCCCCCATGCTGCCAAAGAATACAGCCTCTCCTTTTTGGGCATAATAGCTTGATCATCAACTTGGTCATTCATAAGTTCGGGAAGGTTTAGGCCGCCTTGTAGCTGTAGTAGATCCCTCACTGTTCATGTTTTTATTAAATTATAATTATTTTATTTTCTAAAAAATGAGCACCGAAAAAACTGTTACCAACCTTGTATACCATTCTGCTGTTATTGGAGGACAAAGTGTAGGATACTCAATGCTTGGTAAAAGCCTGTTAAGAATTAAACCAGCAGATCTTGGCAAACTAGACTTTGAGGATTCAGCAAAGCTGATTGCTATCATTGCAGCTTCGGTTGCCACGAAAGATTTTCTAGTTAAGCAAGGAATAATTCCAGACAATATAAATATGTAAAAAAAAATACATTTATAAAAAATGGCTTCACTCGCAATAATGAAGGCGGCGCTGTGGTGAATGCGCTTGCTTTTAGCGGCAGTAATTTTGCATTTAGTAAACTGGGGAATGATGGCGAGAGAAAAAAGACATAACAAAGCTATGGAGGAACTAGCAGCTGCACAAGACGCCTATGAAAGCAGAGACTTGAGCAGTTAGATTTTATTAATGACACACTGAAAAGACAGGGCATGCAGCTTACATATTTAAAGATGTTGATCAAGCAATAAAACAATATTATCTTGTAACAGGCAAACCAATCGAGACATTGCCCCCACCAAATTCAGTGACTTTTATCAACCATCAGAAAAACAAAAGATGCAAGAAATCGGGTTTATTGTCGTTGGTATGACCGTCGTGTATTTGGTTGCACATAATATTGGCTGAATAAAAAATGAACAAAATCTATTATTCGCCCAAAGGATATTGGAAGGGAATAACAGCAATTAAAAAGCTAAGCCAAGCAGCTGGAGTCAGTGAACAAACAGCAAAGATTGGTTATCTAAACAAGCGATTTGGCAAATTTATTTACCTGCACCTAGACGAATACAGAGGCCGCACTTTGTGAACACAACTCCAAACGACACCCATCAAATGGACCTTCTATATTTACCCTCTGATAGGATTAGACGAAAAAGATTTAAGTACGCACTCACAGTCATTGACATGGCTTCAAGATACAAAGATGCGGAGCCATTAACACAAAAGAGCGCTTCTGCTGTTGCTGTCGCTATACAACTGATATACCAACGAGGGCCACTAACTTATCCTCGCATGATTCAAGTCGATGATGGAAAAGAATTTAAAGGCCAAGTGAATCAATTATTGTTAAAACACAGAGTTACTATTAGAAGAGGCATTCCGGGAGTTCACAGATCACAGGCTTTAGTTGAAAACTTTAACAAACAGTTAGCTGAAAGACTTTTCTCCTACCCGTATCACAGAGAGCTGATTGACAATTCTCGCAACACAGAATGGGTTAGAAGACTGCCCTCAGTTTTGCGCGCAATGAATAATGAAGAATTTAAAGGGCTAAAGCCAGTACAAGCAATCAAAAGAAAAACAATAAATGTTGCTGAAGGAGAGTCTTCATCCGGCAAACTATTACCATTTGGTTTGAAAGTAAGGTACCTTTATTTACCGGGGGAAGCAGAAGGGGACACTCGCATCAGGGCAACCGATCCGGTTTGGAGTGTTGACCCATATGAAATAAAAAGAATTGTAAAGATGAATCCGCCCCTGTATTATTTACGAGAAAACTGACACAACAAACAACCAGCTCCTCAAAGATCTTTTGTGAAAGAAGAACTGCAGATAATTCCGCCAGACACAGTTCCGCTTTAATTAATTTACGGTTCTCCAGTGCCCAATTGCATATGAAAACTCTGGATTAACAAACACCCGTTTTGTGTTTGTTCTATCTAATGACTTCTTTGTTACAACTGTTGTGTTGATCTCATGTAGATTAGATCGCAGTTTTACGTTGTCATGATGAAAAGTCTTATTGCCAAACAATGCTTCTTTGTAGTTGTCATGTGATATGTTTGACTGCACAACACTGCGGATATTCCTTTTGCTTTCTTAATGATTTTCTCCTGGCTCGAAATACTGTACATTTTTGACCTTAACCCCACATACTCCTTGATCACCTTTCCAGATAATTCACCCTTTCATCTTTCCTAAAACCTTCTTGTTAGTAATTGAATGTAAAGGCGAATCTTTAGGATAATCGGACGTGTCATACCATCCCGCATGTCCTTTAGCTACTTCGGTTTCCATGTCTTTATAGATGTCTTCAGTAGGAATATCTATAACAAACTATCTGTATCTGTGTAAAGTACTCTGGACTCAGGATACGGGGGCTTAAAGTAGTCATAAAGAAACTCTAACATCAAAAGCTTTGATAATTCTAAAACAGTAAACCCAATAAATACAGGTTTGTCTAATTTGACTTTCTTTTTTTTTCATCATTATGCCAAAAAGCTGATCATGAAATCTTCTGAAGTCTGATAATTGGTTTTGAAGTCAGCTTAATTGCTTCGTTCTCTCTGGTGACCAATCTGACATCTTTGCGCTTGTGCGGATTCTCCATAGTCTTTCCAAAACAGCTGTTGTTCATCAGCTTGAAAAAGTCTTTTCTGAAGCATCTGTGGATTTAGTTCTGAGATCAGTGTTCTTCATGATGTATGGTTTCATGAACTGTTCTGATCAAAAGCAATTATGCGATGAACTGCTGTCAACTTCAAACCATGTCTTAAATAAAATTGTAGAAGCCTGTAATGACAGACATAATTTTTTTTGCCTCGAAGATTAGGCACAAGTTTAGGCGGTTCTTTTGGGGTCCATCTTTAGACTTTCTGCTGCTAATGATAGTCATTATGCAGGTCATGGAGTTCCTGAGGATATTCTAAGTCAACTTCTAGAATGAAACCACGCTGTTGATCAGGCGTTAAACTGCCCAACCACTTTAATGCCTTTTGAATATTATTCGTACCTGTGTGCATTTTAAAGTTGCGTAATGGAAGCGATTGCGCCATAGCCCATCCATACAGATTGTTTGCATCTAAATACATAAGATAGTTAGACCTTTTACTCGGATCATAGTCGTCTAAGTATTTGTTGTTTGCTTTACAGTAATGATGCGATGCCATACTAATTCCTCCCCGCAATCCGTTTTCAATCATCTGAAGCATTGGTAAATCTGACAATAAATCAATCTGTACTCCAGTATACTTTAAGAAAGCACCCCAACTCATCCCGGTGCAGAAATATAATGCGCAGGATCCAAACTGTAATGTTTCATGCAGGTCTTTCTATAATTTTCAAAGACGTCCGCCAACAAACATACATCTGCCCTTAAATAGGAGTCATGATAGTCTCCCATCGTTTTACAATCTAACTTTTGCCAAGCATCTTGAGCATGCTGGTAATCGGAGTCGCTGATGTCCTTTCCTCTAAGACTAGAAAAGAACGCGCCTTTAGGAGGAAGTGTATCTTCATCAAACCTTTCCCAACTGTTCATGTACTCATAAGGGTAAACGCCCTTTCTAACGAGAGTTGGGTCAAAATATTTTCCGTTATTGGGCAGGACTTTAAGGACATAGCCAGTGCCTCTAATGATCCCATCATGTGTTGCATAGAGTCATAAAAAGACATGTTATTTAGATTAAAGCACATGTACTTTTCTGATGACTGTGCAATGCATGCTACCCTGAAGGCGTTGGTTACTGCTTGCAATATAAGATGAGAGTCGTAACCTCGCAAGTTATGAAAGAAGATGGGCAGCTTCCATGTCTTTGGTTCAAACTTTAGTTGAAGATTGCATTTGTTATGCGCTGCTCCTCTGAACTTTCCACTAATGTGATCATGGTCTCTTACTGTGGGGTTTACACTCTTGGGCGTTAGCTCTAAACCGCAAATCCAACAATGCGTGGCTGAGTCATACTGTTGTTGGTCTTCAGGCGTCATTATGATTTCAGATAAATTCAGATTATTAGAACAGTCATTGCGCACTTGCTGCATGCGCTGTAAAAATCTTCTAGCCGCATCTGGTCCTCTGTATAATTCTGGCGTTGAATGAGCACCATCTGACCTAACAATAATGAAGGCAAATGAACAAATCTGATGATTTCTCATTAAGACTGTTTTTCGAAGTTTTTGTGGTGCTGGCCCTTCATAAGGAACAATGAGTGATTCAAAGTCTGCGTAAACTACGTATGGAGAATTTTGCAGCCGTTTCCAGTTCTTAAAACTAACTTTAGATCCTGGCGGGGGCGTAGTTAGTTCTGTCTTACAGTCTACAGAACTTTTACAATGTTTATATGTTCAAGCGCGGCTTGAGCGGTTGGAATTCTTGTTAAACATTTTCTACAGAATTCTTGTTTATGTTCATGTTTTGAAGTATGCTGCATTAGTCTACTCATTGTGGGGTATCAATGTGTAATGGGGCCCGCCCTGCTGGCGAAAACATTAGGAGTAAGTCCACATGACTTTGGCTGGTTCGCCTATTGTTGGACTGTTCTTGGACACTTTAATTGGCACCAATTTGTTTCCTCATCCCATGTGTATACATTAACAGTTATTGGGTTGTTTTGTTCTTCAAACTTATCAATTTGGTCTACACTAACAGGAAAGGATATTCCATTGAAGTTAAGATCTTTGGTGTATTGCCGATAGTTTAGTCACTCTCTCTGCATGTTCGCGGACATGATGCAGCCTTGCAAGAACGCACCACATGAAACATTTGTTGTCTGAATTTTTTATGTTTACAACTGCTCTCTTTAAAGCCAACTCCCGAGGTAGTGGAATGTAAGCCCTGCCTACAATCGGCGCATACTTAGCCTGTTTTAATCTAATCTCTAGGACTTCGCCCTCTGACCAGCCAGAGCCTCTCATTTTAGCTTCTTCAGCGGCCACATCAAACTGTGTAAGCAGTTGGTCTGCCCAACCAGGTGTTAAGTCATTATGAGAAAGAATAGTCTGTTGTTTAGTTGAGACCAGACTTCTAGATTTTCTTATTTATTGTTACATAGTCGATTAAACAGCTAACATTACTTTAACTGGCGGGTCTATTGTTAGTTTGCCTGGAACTTGAGAATTGCATGTACAACGCTTGCCTGTACGTTTGTTGGGTCAATGACTTCTAAATCAATATCATTCAGTGCTCTTGATAAACGCTCTCCTCAAGCATTCCTTCAAACAATTGTCTTGTCCTTCATATATCTTAGCCATGCTGTCTTTCTTTCTAAGCCAAAATATTTATTTAAATTAAAAAAAAAATACTTAATCAGAACCAAAATCAACGGTCTTTTTGCGCTTGGACTCATAAACTAAAGTATAAACACCTTTTGGTGTTGTTAATGTGAGCTGTTTAGAACAGAGTTTAATGTCTCGTTTATTTTTTTTAAGCATTCCTTTTTTTATCTGCTCGGGGTCTGGCTGTTGAAAAAAACTTGTCACCGCCTTTCTTTGAAGATCAAACTTTTGTCTTTTTAGTCATCAAATCGGCCTGTAAACGACAAAATTCTTCATCCGTGATGTTTGAGTCAGCTAGCGCTTTATTTATTGTCAGTTTAAACGAGCTAAGTTTAGCTGTTATTAGTTGAACCATAGCTGTGTGCTTTTGGAGTTTAGTTTTTATTTTTTTGCGGGCGGCACCTACAGCTAATGAACACAGGCCGAGAGCTAAAGACAAACCTCCTAGAGGTAAAGCTGCGGGTGCGCCTATGCCCGTTGCTAAGAGACCAACACTCGTTCCTGCTGATAGAGCGTTTAATAGTCGATGCTCCAGTATTAACATATGTAACAGCATTAAGGCAGCAGAATCCCTTCGTTTGGTTTTGCTGTATTTTGAAAGGTCCTGCTCTAGTTTTTGTTGCTTTTGCGTAATGTTTGTTAATCTGAAGGTTTTTACTTCGGGGCTTTCTATAACAGCAGAAATTGCCTGCTATCCCTTCTTTGGCGGCGCTGTAGGCACATTTGGATAAACCTGAACAGACATGCTTTTTATAAAATAAAATAATTTAGTATAATACATATTCTAATCTGTTAGCTTCAATATTTAGCTGCGCATCATATAAAAAACAAATGTACATTAAGTGGTTTATCTTCTTCTTCTTTATCATTTGAATGTTTATTACGTCTCTCACAGTTCTCCCCGCTTCCATACAACTCATTATCCTCTGTGACCTTAGGTCAATCCATAAACCGTATTTTGTTGTTAAAAATCATCAAGCCTAACATTGTGAAGATGTAAATCTTTAGACACTAGGTCTGCTGTTGGATTTCTACCCCTCCACCCCCAAACAATTTTCTTATTTCGTCAAAATGATGATAAGGTCTAAGCCCGCGCGTAGATTTGGTAGGAACTACCGTCAATTGTTACATTGCACTTTCGTTATTTTAGGATTAAAAAACTTTTCACTTGCTCTTTTGAAGGGTTCTTCATCTTCACACAGCAATAAAATACCTTTAAGCGATCTTGCGTGGTGCAAAAACCCTAAAATTCCATATAGTGTCTGCCTGCTTCGGGGATATGTTGTATGATGAATCACTCTTTCGTAATATATTGCTAATCTTGACTGATATTTGCTCAATCAGCCCTTGCAAATTTAGGTTGCTAACAACGTCAAACTCTAACGAAATGTCAGAAATGCGTACTTTGCTTCAGTGTCTGATGATTTGATAACCCGTTTGTATTCATTAAAAGTTAGTTCATATGACAATCTGTCTTTTAATGCTCCTTGAAAGTATGGTGCATGCGCTTTTAACAACTCAAAATCTAAGGATGAAAAGCGATTTCCATACGCAAACTTTACAGCTACAGCTTTTTTGCCCCTTTAGCACCTGAGGCGAGTTCGGCGTCTATTCTAAGTTTTAGTGCTTCTTCATTTCAATTCCTTGAACGCAAGATCACCCCTTTCTTTCCCCGGGTTTAAAGCCATAGATCAGAATAGGTTAAAAATAGTCTGCATTATGTAAAGAAAATATTTTCTTGCCCCTCAAGTTTATAGAAATTTTCTTAACGATTGCCCGCCCAGATTTGCACAACTGCCCTGTTTGGGTCTGTTGTTGAATCGAGCGCTATTTTGAAAGTAAGACGCGCAGAGCCTGGCACAATCACTTCATCCGCTCTAAGTCTGGAAATTGACAGTAAGAATTTGATCTCCCATCAATAGTAGAGGGATTATTTGGAACAGTAATATTCCGTTTTTTTTCCCCTTCACGCCATGGGGTTCTTTCAGCTTTCTATGCGGGTTAAGAATCGAGCCATGTACTTGTTCTGGCATTTTTATGAAGCAAAATAAAAAGTTAATTATTTAAAAACATGGCAGGAATTGTAGATGAAGAAGATTATGATGTTTTTGATCGTGGAGACGACATGAGTGAAATGATCCCTTTGACAGGGGCCATCGCTAAATTCTCTCAATGCAGCGTGAATTAACAGAAAGTACGGTCGGAGCATTTTACAAAAGTTTAGGTCAAGAACCTCCCGAATTTATAGACCCAAATGATTTTGAATTAGAAGTGGCCATTTGTTTGTAAAGGGCGATCAAGGGCAAACTTGTTGGGCTTACAACTAACCCGACCATCAAAGTTTTTAGCCAAGAGTACAATTATACAAAGACTCAGTGTGAAAGATAAAAATCGCCTTGCCTTTTTAGACCCCCCCTTAGGCGGAGGCAGTTTCAAAAACTTCAAAACACACTGCAAGAACTCCCGACAGATAACCAAATGCAAAACATGGAACTTAAAGAATTAATCAATCAGCGGGTGAATTAAAAATGTAATAGAAGCAGAAACCAGTTTTTCAGAAGAAACAGCATTAAAGACTATACACGACTCGCCGCTACCTATGAGAGAAATAGCGGCCCTTGATCATGCTTTAAGAACCATTAGAGGCGAATTAACAAACAATTTAGCAAAACTAGGTGAACTAGATGAGCATATAAAAAGAGAAAAAGAAAAACTCGTTTAGGCTGATGACGCCAACTTAGGACATGATATTAAAGAAAGAATAGCCCAAAGACTAAAAGATCTTGAACAAGAGAGATCAGCAAGACTAGAAGTGCTGTCTACTAACCGAAAACAATTACGAACTCAAAATGAGCAGAATAAGAGAACTATCCAAAGAATTTTATATGAAGACCGACACTAGCAGAACGAATAAAGAACACTGTTTAGAGGAGCAAGGAGTCACATTAGTAAGCGTTTTTAACAGCCTTAGGATTTGCAATAAGTACACTAGTGATGGCTATTACAGGCAGCGGGGGAGGTCAAAGTTTAGTGCCTCCGTCGCCATCACCTCCACCTGATAAATCATGGGTAAAAAAACGCTTGATCATCTTGCGAATTTATTAAAAAAATTAGCCAGTAAAACTATAGACTCTTTTCCCGGGATATTAGGCGGTATTTGGGCAGCTGGCTTTGTCTACTGGCAAGCAAAGTAGTTGGCTTTTTGGCCGAGCATTTATGGTCATTAGTTCTCGTAATAGTTGGGTTAATTTTTTAGTAAGTAAAGACCAAGTAATCCTAGGCCAGTTAATCCAAGAACAAGAGCTGTCTTTTCATATTCATGGTCATCGCGAAAAAGAGTCTGCGAGCTTTTCTGAGTCTTCAATGACTTTGGGGTTGGACTTCAGGAATTAGATGACTTAATCTTGGGTGTTGTTTTACTGCTTGTAATATTACTGGCTCAGAAATTTTTGTCGTTTTTCCCAACCTTCTGTTCATTTCCTGCTATAAGAATTTCATTATTATAGTTTATTATTATTCCTACCTGGAGTCTGGGTCAGAAGGCAGCAGTGTAAAACCGTGCCAACAGCAAAGTCTACTTTCGGGTCTTGCGGTATTGTAAAACATTTGGTATCTTTTAATACTTGAAAGGGAAATCAACTGTAGAAAATTTAAAGGCGTCCTCTAAATTTTCTAAGTATTGTTTTTGTGCATCAAAGCCAGTAGAAGGATTAGTTATGCTCGACCTTGTCTGTGCTTGCGAACCTAGCAAAAAAACGTAAGTACGAAAAGAGTCGTTTATTCGTTCTATTCCCGCTCTAGTTAGGCCCTTAGAAGTGTCTAAGATAAATGTTGTCCCCTGCTGTTTTATGCTCTTGCTCTATGGACCCAAGGTTTAAAAGCTGTTTCGCTTGAAGAGAAAGATGTGTAAGGAGGATTCCAGTCAAATTTAAACTTTCTGTGCATGCCCCAAAAATAAGGGTGCCTAAGCCATGATTAAGACCAACTTTTGTCTAAAGTCTGTCTTTGGGGTTAATATCGAATTCGTTACAGATCCTTTCAAAACCCTTTATGTCTATTCGGTTGCTGAATGGATTAAACGGTTTGTCATTTGCCCAAAGGCGCTTGCAATTCAGTCAAAATACGTCTAAAAAGGGGTAATAAAATGAAATCTGTACACTGACCTCACCAAAGGATCAGGATGATTTAAATGATCAGCATACGACACTCCACACCAGTTTTATGCACAAAACACAGCAAAGTTTAACTGGTTCTGGTAAAACTGCATCGGATGACTAAACCACGCTTTCGCGATGTAGTCTTTTTAATAGGAGGGTTAAGATATCTGTTTAATGGAGTACTTACCTTTTTATGAAAGGTGACAGTCTGGGTCACAGAAATGTCGAGGGTGCCAGTTGTTATATTTTTAAGATTGTAGTGCGGCCCAAAAGAATATTTTGCATCAGTAATTTGAATGCACTCATTTTTAATTTGTTTTAAAAAATGTTTGTAACAATACAACCCAAGACCGCCTTCGTTTTTAGAACATGCTGTTTAAAAACGATTGCGGAACCAAAATGGTCGCACTCCCTGAAATATTCTACAAAGTCGTATGGTTTAATATAACTAAAGCCAAGAAGAAAAATAAGATTACAAAATATTTAAAGGAGAACAAACGACGTTTAAAAAGTTAACAATACCTGATGGTTATTACGGGTTTTGCTCACTAAAAGAAGCAATGAGTAACTTAGACATTACTCTTAAACTTAACAATGCAAATCTAAAAACAATATTAACATTCAAACCTGAAGAAGCAAAATACGATTTTGATAGAGAGCTAGCTAAAATGCTAGGCTTTACAACTAGCAATCTACCCACTCATAGTTTTAGTGTTTCGCCAGATGAAACTACGTTTGAGGGGGAAAATCCGCTCAATCTTGCATTACATTCATTACTCTATGTTTTATTTGGATGAGCTGAGCACTGGGTGAAAACTTATATGATGGAAGGCCCTCAAATGTTTTAAGAGCTCTTCCGTCAGGGGAAAACTGCATATTGCGATTATGAAATTATACAATTCCCTAATTTACAGTTTAAAAGATTAGTTTGTGGGGGGGTTGGATCTTTAATATAAAAAAACAAAGACAAAAAAGGGGGAAAACCGTGAAATGTGATAATCTGCACATTGTTTTGGAAATAAAATAATAAAACTGTACTAAAAATGTCGCGGGGGCCAGAAGAAACCAGGAGTTACATTAGCTCCTGTGAGGTGTATAACTTTAGAATTAAAAGACCTTGCAGGGCGTTGCGGACTTTGAACAGAACGGTGAGATAGGCACTTGTATGGGTTTGAGTACACTAAAGATGGTGATTATAAAACGCAAAGAGGTTGGCGACAGTAAAAGTTTCCTAAACTAGAACAGCTGCGCAATCTAGAAGCAAATAATGTTGGTCAGTATGAATATAAAATAGTTCGAAAACCTGACTCAAAAGGCACTTAGAACCAATTTAGAATGGGACATAAAATTTGAATTCATAAGCCCCTTTACTATTTTAGCCGTCAAAAAAGTTTTAGAAAAGCATTCAACTCTGGCCCTTTACATGTAAGTCTTATACCGGGCGAACAATAGTCGGAAAGAAATTGAAATAACGCCGTATGGGAAAAAACAGTACATTTCCCACACAGAAAGAAAACAGTTGTAAAAAAAAGCTTCTACAAATTACAGTTCTTTCCAAGCAGAAAATTAGGAGACACGTTCACAATAAAAATTTGAAATTTTTGTCTTAAAGATGCGGAGAGGGATGGGGTTGTGGGCGTTAGTGACGTCCTTATAAAAGGAATTAATATTAGCTGGCAAAACTTAGACGTTAAAAAGCCTTAACGTTACCATCGTCGTTCTTCACAAGGTGAGGATATTAAGATATAACAACAAGCAACCAAATCACTGTTGACAAAATAGAAAACAATCTTACAGAACTAAATTGGATTAATCTTACACATTTAGGTCTTGTAGGGTTTTATTTACTGAACGGGTTTTTGGACAGAAAGTATGATAAAAATAATAACTGGATTAGATTAAATTCTTCTAAAAAAACCCTGAAGCAGTTAAACTTTAGACAAAAAACTCCTCATTGCTCGTTGATTTGTGGGCGAACTGGTTGTGGAAAAAACAATATTGTCCTAGACCTTTTACAAACAGTTTATCGCTATAATTTTAATCATATTGTAGTTTTCTGTCCAACACTTAAATGGAACAAAGCATATCATGATAGAAGGTTTATATGGACAGATGATAACATATATTTAGTTATCCTAGCAATAAACTGGTGAGTGTTTAGAACAGTTTTATAGACTGTTTGAAGGAACGCAAAAAACTATTTATTATAGATGACTGTTCGGCAGAAAGAGACATAGTTAAAAAAGAAAACTTTTTCAAAAATAGCTTTCAGTGGAAGGCATGCTGGGATAAGTGTGTGGATTTTATGCCAGAAAAATAACTCGGTTTTAAAAGACTTTTGAGAACAGTAAAGACTGTAGTGTTATTTCACATGAAAGACAGAGACTCATTTGAAGAATGTTTGCGTGAAAATGATGTTATTGAAAACGATCAGGAAAAACACAGGATTAAGCAAAAACTGAAAACTGAAAAGTTTAGTAAATTAGTATTGAAAACGGATAACCCTGCACAGTATGTTTGTTTGTAGGGTCTTATTTTTTGGTTACTTGTCAGAGAACAGGAATAGGCGGCTTTTAGGCCCTTTTTGCCCAAAAACGTGGTGGAGTAAACAAGTGGCCCAGAGTCGGCCTTTTACTGTTCTCTCAGATGTATGAAGAGATTGTGTCTGGTCAGTTTGAGGACTTGGTTCAAAGCAATGAAGGTTGGGTTACACCCCTAACAGGGAAATAAAGTAAAAGGATTGTATAATATATGAGGCCTCAACTCTATTGTCCGATGGAAGCACCAAGTTACATCCACCTATGTAAGATTTTTTGGGGGGGGGGGGGGGGGGAGGGGGGGGGGGGGGGCCCCTTTGAACATGGGGGA